>JANTPZ010096730.1:0-12423 GCA_025593235.1 Vachellia pachyceras | reverse complement strand
TCATCCGCAGTGGCAACATAATCAGAAAAGGCACAGAGACAAGTCGGAATTTGCTTAGTTGGATCGTCAATATGGTACTTTGATGCTCATATACATAGAACCATCAACATTCAGTAACGGCGGCAGTAATAACAGTATAACCATCCCATAGCAAATATTTCCGGGTGGAGAAGAAGAGTGGGAAAGAGATGAAGGAGAAGAGCGTTAGCGAGGGTGGAGGGTATGTGAGAGCAGATCAGATAGATCTCAAGAGCTTGGACGAGCAGCTTCAGAGGCATCTGACAAGAGCATGGACGATGGAGAAGAACAAGAAGAAGAAAGAGGAGGAGGAGAGTGGTGCGAGGTCTGCACAAAGGAGGCAAGAATGGGAGATTGACTCTTCTAAGCTCATCGTCAAGAGCGTCATTGCTCGCGGCACTTTTGGCTCCGTTCACCGTGGCATTTATGACGGCCAAGATGTTGCAGGTATCTCTCTCTCTCTCTCTGCTTCTTCCTTGCCCATTTCACAATTCCCATTTCTAGTTTTTGTTTTTTCAAAAGCAATAATAATGACCTGCGTTATCTTATCAGTACCCTTCACTCTCCACTCATCTGTTAATCATACGACACTTGCTTATAGGCTATTGCAAGAAGCTGCTATATGCTTGCTTTGAGATGATCATGTTCTTCGAGCTTTCAGTTGACGTTTCAGCATAAAGCGTAGTTGTAATTGACTTCTTAGTAGTCTCTTCTTCCATATCAATATCTATATTCCAGAGACTTGTTAGAGGTGCTGAAATTTTCGATTTTTAAGTCTTGACTGTTTTGGCTCCATATTGTTGCTTTACAAGCAAAGAGTTTCAGCTTGCTCAGACACAAAGTCCATCTTTTACTTTCATTTGCTTCCTTAGTTGTTTAAGAAGCCATTTGAGCGGAAATATGTAATTATGTTAACCGGGAATGCAAGCAATGGAACTTTGTAGATCCGAATTGACAATATCCGTGATTCACAAAATTGAGTGTGTGCTTTTCCGACTTTTATTTTTTTTCAGAACTCACAAGATAGGGTTGACTTGACAGTTCTATCCATCAACTTTAACATTCTTCTTTTCCTTTTTGAACTTTCATGTGTTATAGTTTACTACTGATATGCCCTTTGATTTTACTACTATGAGTTGGTATGATGCTGGAAGATAAAATTTATATTATTGAATCTGTTGACTGGACATTATGCTGCCACGTAAATTTACATTTCTGATTTGTCAAACTCTTTTTAACTAAAGCCATCCGTAAAATGAGCTTTCTTTTCTTTTCTAAGAAAGGAAAAAACTAGCGTTATCATGGTCTGTGAGGAACATAGGTATTTTTGGATCCCCATCTGTTGAGTTCGCTAACCCTGCAGCTTTGACACTGCATTTCAAATAAATGAAAGATCCAAGCAAGTCATTACATAGGTTATCCAGATGACTTGTAAGGAGTAGTTTATATTTTCATTTTATTCTCTCAGTGAAGCTTCTTGACTGGGGAGAAGAGGGCCATCGGTCAGAGGCAGAGATAGCTTCTCTGAGAGCAGCTTTTACACAAGAAGTTGCCGTTTGGTACAAGCTTGACCATCCTAATGTAACAAAGGTATGTTTCTCAATTCTTGGTTCCTGTCATATTTATCTTCCATCGACAACACAGTACGTACATCATCTTGGTTCTATTAAATAAGGAAAAGTGTTTATTCACTCTTTTCATAGCTAACACACCTCTACTATCAATTGTTATATTTATTTTGCAGTTCATTGGAGCAACAATGGGCTCATCAGATCTACACATACAAATGGAAAATGGTCATATGGGAATGCCAAGTAATATTTGCTGCGTAGTTGTTGAGTATTGTCCTGGGGGTGCACTCAAGTCTTACCTCATCAAAAACAGGAGAAAGAAGCTGGCATTTAAAGTGGTTGTCCAACTGGCACTTGATCTTGCAAGAGGGTCCAAATCATACTCTAAATTTGTGTTTTTTGCAGCCTATCATCTTGGACTTGCTGTCTGAGCTTGATTGTTTTGGCTTAATTTCTAGGTTGAGCTATCTCCACTTACAGAAGATTGTCCACAGAGATGTGAAAACAGAAAACATGCTTTTAGACAAGACACGAACCTTGAAAATAGCCGACTTTGGAGTAGCTCGTATCGAGGCTTCTAATCCTCATGACATGACCGGAGAAACAGGAACTCTTGGTTACATGGCTCCTGAGGTATATGAGAGAGACGTAGGATGACCTTCAGCATATATTCTTTTTTAATAAATGATCAGCTCTTAATATATAGGCTTCGCCAACTTGTGTAATTTTTAGATACTTCATCTAACGTTTATTAATCATTCTGCTCTGAGCAGGTTCTAAACGGTAATCCATATAATAGAAAGTGTGATGTGTATAGTTTCGGTATATGCTTATGGGAGATATACTGCTGCGACATGCCATATCCTGACCTTAGCTTTTCAGAAGTGACATCAGCTGTTGTCCGTCAGGTATATGAGATGTCTTAGATGGCTCTAAGACTCAATTTATGAAAGATAAGCAGATAAAACTAGTTCTAAAAAAGTCGAATGTTTGTGGAAATACAGAATCTTAGGCCAGAGATACCTCGATGTTGCCCAAGCTCTCTAGCTAACGTAATGAAGAGATGCTGGGATGCGAATCCTGACAAGCGACCAGAGATGGACGAGGTGGTGACAATGTTGGAAGCTATAGACACTTCAAAGGGTGGAGGCATGATCCCTCATGATGAGCCACAAGGTTGTCTCTGTTTCCTAAGATATAGGGGACCTTGAAATTGAAACTTGAGAAATTTTAGTGATCTGGAGGCTCAATTCGTATCTATCTTAACTGAAGTGACAGGTAGGGATGTGAGAATAAAAAACGAAATGCATAAAAAAGGCAATGAAGAGTTGTGCAATATGTAGTTACAATACACTGTTGGGCTGTCATTTTTGTAAAGCTAACTGTGCTTTATCCTCATTTCACCCCATTTGTGTTACGTCTTACTTCGACTGTGTTAGCTGACGCGTCATTTCATGTCCCATGAGCTTGTAAGTGATCTGTTTTAGCCCAAGCTTGCTTCTCAGCTCATTATTATAATTGCATCAACTCTCTACTTAATTTACGGTAACACCACCAAATTCTGGTAACCAAGTTGAGGATATACGGTACAAATAGTGAACCTGGTTTTTTCAACTCACTAATTCATTAGTAATTGCTCTTTCTGGTCCTTTTTGTAAGGTCCAATTAACTACTTCACACAAGTTAAGAAAGTTAAAATAATCATTTCTTGTAAAATATTAAAATACTCCTGATAAAAGTCATTAGTTAGGAATATTAAGCGAAAAAAGTTAATATTTTAGACAAAACATATTATGTTATGAAATAGATAGGAGGTCGTAATAACTAATAAAGAGTAGAAGGGAGGAAAATTTAGAACCATTATCCAAGCCACCACGTGATCTATTGCTTCTTCGGTAGAAAATCACAAATTTATTTGGGAATTGATTCAAGAGAAGGTACAAGCAGTGAAACATATTGGCTACAGTTCCATTTTGAACAAAATATGCTCAACCAGAACAAATGAATGTTAGGTTCCCTCGTACAAGGAATTCTAAATTCTCAAAAACAAAAGAAACAAACTATGCAAAATATAACAGCAACGAATACTCGTACCCTAAGCAGAATTTAGAAGCAAAGAGTACAGAAAGATCCCTATCCAGCAATCTTATAGCTCGGATTAACCAAATTATCGAGGCCAGAGACTACTTGAATCGATTCTATGACATCACCAACCTTGAGATCTGCCAAGTAATCCTCATTTTCTGTCACATACCCAAACACCGCGTAACGACCATCCAAAATATTGGCATTACTGGGAGTTAGCTCACTCTCTTTCAATAGCCAAAATATTTGGCTAGAGTTATTCTCAAATTCCTGTTCAACGCCAAAGAAGTTTCAGTTGAATTGACAATGTATATATATACTAGCACACATAATGATTAAGATTGATGAAGAAAATCATTTCTCAAAATGGGTAAAAAAAAGTCCTCACATCTCTTGCCATAGCCATTGTTCCAAATGCATTAAATGGAAGTTTCGTTTGAGCTTTGTATAGACCGAGCTCCTGTGAAAACACATTATAATCAACATAAAAAAAGGTTTGACTAAGGCTTAATTTGGCTCACTAACCCTTAAACATCAAACAAGAACAGATACACAAACATGCACCAAGGGGACAGGGTGGCAGCTGACCTCTAGATTTTCTCCATGAACAGGTGCCTTTTCTCCTACCACCATTAACTCTAGAGGTATGGTTCTTGGTTTCTCTGTACTTGGATCGATAAAACCCTCAGCAGGGCCTTCAGGATCACCCGTTTGGACAACAAATCCATCTGCTGAACAAAGAATTGAAAAGATTTCAAGAAAACTACATCCCAGTCAAATTGCAAATATAAGTAGGACAGCAACACTGAAAACATCCTATTTGTAGATCCACATAAAAAACTGTGCATCTTTCATAGATATGGTATATGATTGGGAATATAAGAGCGTGATATGAAATTATGAATATCCAATGCCTACTCTTGTGCCAAGAGTAGAACCAGAGGACCAAGCATATATTTCCTAAATTCCTATCCTACTCCAACAAAGCTGGACAAGGGCAATATAAAATATTCCCTACAAGACTAGAAATATTTGAATGGAGGTCAGAAGGAGCGTAAATGCATTCCTAACATTATATTTATTACCTCTCTGGATTTCCATGCCATCATAAAAGTGTCTTTCTACCAAATCAAGAAAATTTCCGGCAGTTACCGGGGCATTATACCCATCAAGCACTATGTGGAAAACACATTCCTCCAGGTTTGGATTGTCTTTAACCTTGACCTTCATATCCACAGCTGCCCTTCCTTTCAGCAAAGGCATATTTCCGTATTCCTCAGGCACTTCATATGGAAAACCATCAACAATATCTTCTTCAACACTGCAGAAACGCAATGCCCCAGGAACATCTCAGCTGCAGTCAATGAAAGGTTATATAAGAAAACAGTCTTATTTCCTCTAGAATATTAATTTTCCAAGTCTTCCTCAACCTCCTACTTTTAAAAAAGGATATAGTAGTTACTAACACCAGAAATCATGGGCAATCTATTCCTTGATAAGAAAAAGAAAAAACGGGAATGGTGAATGGAGACATCTTCAACAGATATAAGCCTAATTCATATTATCGAAGCACCCAAACCTTTAGAGAGAACACTTTCTAGAAGTTCCCAGGAAAATGACGTGGTTTACCTGCTCAGAAACTCAAAGTACTGTCATACGAATCTAGAAAATCCTAACTTCTGTTAACAGTCCCATTCTTAAATAACCAGATGATAGAATAACCTTTTATGGCACAATTTATCTCTGTGAAAAGAAACATCCTTAGTTTTGACATAGCCAAAGCATGAACTGTGTGCTTAACTCCATGCTATTTCTCTTATGAGAATAAATAGAAATGACAGGAATGCATCATCTTCATGTGGTTTAGAAACGTGAGTGTGGCTACCAAGATATTTACCCTCCTACATATTGAAGAAGCTCTTTCTGTTTTGGTGCAACTGCATCTCGATTCCTATCCTGTACAATCAGTTCAAGTTCGTCCATACCAGCTTCCAGCTTATTAAGCATTTCAACTCCATGTTCTTTCTTTGATTCAGCTAATCCTGATACAATTAAAGTCTTTCCTTGCTTGAGAGCTCGAGATGCCTGTCTCACATTCTACATTTCACACCAAAGTAACAGGTCCCTTAAAGCTTGTTGTTGAATGGAAAAAATAACAGAATTGCTTGTACGCAAATTGCATGGGCACTACGCTAACCACAATAAAAGAACAAGGATCTTGACGACTTACTCTCTCCACAGAGTCAAGTGCCTTGACTCCAGCAACCTTTAGGCTGTCTGTAATATCTTCAAGAGGTTTTTGCACTTCTCGAATTGCGTTATTGTCTATAGGAAGAGCATATCTCAGCAATGCTCCAGGGTCTTTTATTGGCGGTCCGGAGATCAATACAGACAGGTCCGGCAACACAGGGCTAGCTGCATGAGCATTGGTAGACCAGCCCATGGGAGGAACTCCCGTAATTAAACCAACTGCCAGTGCTACAGAAATTGCACACTGCTTTAAGGAAAATGGCCACCTGTTCTACTCCAACATACAGAAAAATAAGTGTTAAGGCTCCAATAGTACATTGCAATAATCTCACATCTTGCCAAACTAACAAGCTCGGGTTATAAAAAGGTAACTAAATTCTGGAACTCGCTTAGAAGATCATTGCTTTATCTGCTGTAATCCTGGTCTACGGGAGACTTGTCGTTTCAGTTCCGTTATTCCCATTTTTGTAGAAATATATTACATATGAACAAGTGATTAGAAAATAAACTGTGCCTCCCAAAGGTACATTCTAAGGTGAAAGTAGATGATGATGGGGCGATATTTCACCTATCATTACTTCACTCACACGCATTCATTGATGTCAAGATAAATGTTCGATTAAAAAGGGAATGCTGAGGGGTGATGTTTAGCAAAATTCAGAATTTTTAGAGCCTTACATGTTTGTTCTGGAACTCTGTTGGTTGAGGATCTTGGTAAGAGCATCGAGTGCTGAAAGCCCGAGGTCCAGCATTACCCAGTGAAACCGGGAAGCCAAAGCGGCTTGAGAATGTGTTTGGCTTAGCCAATCTGGAGCTAGCTGCGGAAGCACAGTAGTGGCAAGGAACAATGGCTGCCATGAAAATTACGCCAAGATATCAGAGAACAAATTTCATGAGCGTTCAGTATTGAAAGCGAAGCAGCAGTGACTCCACGAGGGCTCCGTTTGAAATATGAAACTGAAAACAAAGAGACCAAGAGCAAATGCAATGGATAAGGTTTTAGTCAATTTGGGGTTTATATTGTGCAAGGGAAGGTCGCAGAAAGATTTGATTGATCATCCATTCATTCATCAGGAATCGGATAAGATATGATTATATGAGATATCTAGAGCCGATGCAATCAGAAGCTGGAATTCCCAATTGGACCAACTGGAAAAGAGTGAAAAATACGGATAGAAAAAAGAAAAAGAAAGGAAATTTTCTTTTATACATAAAGAGAGCTAAAAGCTCCAAAAACAAGAAAAAGCTACACAAAATGGGGAGAAAATCTCAGGAAATCATTCGCACACAACTCCCGGAAAAGGTGCGGGCACGCGTAGTAAGTTCTAGAAAAAGAGATAGCCTCCTTAGTTAGAGCGTCAGCTAATCTATTCTGCTCCCTAGGTGCATACTGAATGACAACACTTTAGTCTTTAGCCATGATTTCTCTAATATCTGCAAACAATAAACCACTGTTAGTAGAGTCACAATTAAAATTAATCATGTCCACTAGAAGCTTGGCATCTGATTCGATAATAATATTCTTGAATCCGCAACCAGAAGCTTCCATAAGGCCTTTGTAAATCGCCCATTCCTCAGCTTTATGAGAATTATATAGGCCAAGGTTTTTGGTGAAACCCCTAATCTAAGTACCAGAATGATCTCTAATAACACCTCCACATCCAGCCCTCATAGTGGATCAGGCCACTGCTCCATCAACGTTCACCTTTACCCACCCTCTATTAGGAGGTCTCCACCGATGAGCATGAGTCTGGAAGGTATTAGGATGAAGCTGTAAAATGTCATCGACTTGAATAAAGGATTTCCAAGTAGCAATGATCGTGTCATAGGGATTAATAGGCTTGCTGAAATGATCGTTAAAGATATCCTTATTCCTCCATGTACATAGAAGCCAACATGCCACACCCCAAAAAAGGTCCCAATTACTGGTAGAGCCTATACTCAAGTCATTCTACAAATTCATCGCAATCCAATCCCGTAATGGGCAGGAAAAGAAATTGGCAACATGAAAAGAATCAACAACTCTAAGCCATAACTCTCTTGCATAATGACAATCCCAAAGCACATGTAAACCATTCTCCTCTTCCTCGTTGCAAAAGGGGCACATCGGAGAAACAGAAGACCAGAACTCCTCCAAGCACTGGTAGGCAGTTTATTGAGGAAGACCTTCCAAAGAAAAACTCTTATTCTTTCAGCTCCTCTCCACTTCCAAATGTATTTATACACGGGACTGTACAGATTTGATGGCTCAGGTTCAATGGCAAAATAAGCACTTTTAACAGAAAAGCTTCCAGAAGGAGTGAGACCCCAAATCATAATATCACTCCCAGCATCAGGTCTTGAAGGAAAGGAGGTGGATAAGTTGAAGATCACCTCACTACTAACCAGGTTTTCCAAGCGATGAAAGTCCCAATTGCCGTTACTGACCAATCAGCCACTATGGAGTTTTCCTCTTCAAGGGATAGAGGTCTAGAACACATATCTTTAATAGTCCTCCCAAGAATTAACCATTGATCAGAAAAGAATTTAATCATATTCCCGTCCTTCACTTGCCTTCTAGTACCATTCTCAATCAGGCTCTTCTGGGCACAAATGAAGCGCCATAAGCTGGAATCTCCCGGCTGTACATTCAGAAGATCCTGGTCACTTCTAAGCATATATTTACTCTGTAAAACCTCGGCCTATAAGCCATTAGAACCTTGTAAAAGATTCCAAGCCAATTTAGCCCCGAAGGCATGATTCATGGAATGCAACTTCCTAAACCCCAGACCGCCATACATTTTAGGCATAGTGATAATCTCCCAACGAACAGGATGAAAACCTCTCCTGTTTTTGGAACTCCAAATGAAATTACGTTGTATTCTCTCAACCTCATTGCAAATAGACAAAGGCAACTTAGCCACTTGCATAGGGAAAAGAGGGCAAGAGCTTATGATCGATTTGGCTAGCGTGATTCTACCAGCAACTGAAAGATAATTAGCTTTCCAAGCTGAAAGTTTGTCTTTAATTCTATCAATAATGCATTGAAACTTCTCAGCAGGTCTTCTTTTCCTAGAGAGGGGAAAACCCAAATATCTCCCTATTTCGGACGATACTTTCATGCCTGAGAGCTCCTGAATTTTCCTTCTCATGCTTGAGGGTACTTTCCTAGAGAAAAAGATGGAAGATTTCTCCTTGCTAACTTTAGCTCCTGAGGCTTGACAGAATTTGTCAAGGCAAGTCATCAAAATAGAAATTTGCTCTTCAGAGGCTTCCCCGAATAGAAGAAGATCATCAGCAAACATAAGATGGGAAATGGAAGGACCACCCCTAGAAACATGGATAGGTTTCCACTGATTAGCATCAACCGCATTGCTTATAATGTGGGACAGCTTATCCATATACAACACAAACAGAAACGGGGAAATAGGATCTCCCTGGCGGAGACCCCTCTTGGGCATGAAAAATTCAGATTTAGACCCATTCCATAAAACATTATAGGAAGTAGAGGAGATGCAATTCATAATAAGATTAATAGTACCTTCCTCCATTCCTATCTCTTGAAGGATGAGCTTCATAAATTTCCAGTTAACCCTGTCATAAGCCTTTTCAAAATTAATTTTCAGGGCCATAAAACCCTTTTTACCCCTAGCTCTGTGTATAGTATGCAAAATCTCCTGCCCGATAATAATATTATCCTGGATATGACGACCCGGGATAAAGCCAGCTTGGAAATGAGAAATAATATCACTCATAAACTCCTTCATCCTCCTAGCAATAATCTTGGTTATACACTTGTAATGAACAGAACATAAAGATATAGGCCTAAAGTGTTCAACCTTCTCTGGATTATCTCTTTTGGGGATAAGGTTAATAAGAGTTTTATTCGCCTTCATTAAATCAGCATGGCCTTCAAAGGCAGCCTTTACAAATCTATAAACAGTATTACCCACCGTATTCCAATTTTTCTGAAAAAAGCAAGGAGAGAATCCATCATGCCCGGGGGCTTTATATGGCCCTATATCAAAGATTGCCCTGCGAATCTCCTCATCACTAGAAGTTCTACCCACATTGGAAATAAGAGAGAGCTCGATAGCCGGAAACTTAGTATTGGAGAGGAGAAAAGAAGAGTCGCCTTCCTTCTCATGAAACAAGTTCTTAAAATACATAGTCACCATCTTCTTCAGATTCTCCTCTTTATCAATCCAGACTCCATCGATATTCTTAAGTGCCCGAATCTTGTTCCTTATTCTTCTAGAATTCGTTTTCAAGCGATAATATCTAGTATTACGGTCCCCTTTAGATATCCAATTTGCTCTAGATTTCTGGAACCATTTGATCTCCTCGAGTTTAAGAATCTCATCTAACTCATTTTGCAAGTGACACTCCAAATTGCGTAAAAAGATAGAGAAAGGATAGGATGAAGAAGATTGGAAAATTAGATCCTTGATGTATTTGCCATTTGATAAACGGTATGGACCAGGCCTCAACCTTGAGGCTCCAGCCCACCCAACCATTACCGTTACCAAAAGCTAAATTGGTGAAGCTGTTTTTCCCCTTGACGGAAGATCGGTCTGATTAATTAATCATTTACCGTTCTGTTTGTATGAGTTTGATGAATTATCCACAAGTCTAATCATCGTAGTAATAACTGGTTTCAAACAATAATTGTAAATAAACTAATTTTAAAAATTATGTAGTACTGAAATTTAACCGGTTGGTCTTAATTGTAATAAAAAAAAGTTAATTAAAGTGGAACGAGTTCAGTTACTCATCAAAATTATGCATGCCTCCATATAGATTTAATTTTTAATTTTTATGGAAATTATTTTAATAAGTATAAAATATAAAATAAAGTTGATTTTTTAACTATCGTTTTTCAAATAATGCTTTTTACTAGAAAAATACTATTTAAAAAAAATTCAAACCTCATCATCTTGATGAGCAGCGTGGTTCCAATTAAAGTTACCAAGCATGCAGGATAGTTTTTGGGATTGAAACTGTAAGTTTACTTGGGTTGCAGTCACGATCTCCCAATCACAACACGATCGAGGAACATGACTTGCATAAATGCAGTCGCACTATACAGTTCTCACTCCAATCCTTTACATAAACATATAAGAGCAAGTTCCAGTTTTTGTACTCTCAAAACATAAAGGAAAGAAGTATGGCAAGATGTAATATTAGATAGGAAGATATACGGTCTGGTCAGGCTCTAGCTGCTCCATTCGTACTAGTAGGGGGCTAGATATCAGTTGGTATTTTAGAAGCATTATCGTCATCGTTGTCAATGATACCTGGCTCGCATGAGCGATAACAGGCGTATAGGATCAGCTGAACAAGACCTGAGATTGCTCCAACACCGTTACTAATCTGTAAGATCATCCAGAACAGCAATTCATCACAAGGTCAGTTATCAAGAGCTGATACTTAGCAGATAAAAATGAGATGCGATAATAAATTATATTATATACCAGAACATAAAGGTCGAAGGGGTGGATGAGTGCATAAATTGCCCAGCACAACCCATTGCAGAAGTTGGCAAAGGAGAGCCAAAAGGGCATGTACTTCACACTTTTAGTCTTTATAACCTTGGCCATGATTGTAAGGGGCGAAATATACATCATAACATTAAACACGTCACTCAGAATACCAACTATCAGCGACCTTTTCTTAGTGCCATGCAGTGCCAGCATCGTGATCAGAACAATGGCCGCGAAGAATACGGTCTCCGCCAGAAGCACAAGCAAAACCTTCTTCTGAACAGATCGAGCAAGGAAGCAATGAACATTTCTTAACATTGCACATAGTTAACAAGCCAATGACGAGTTTCATATGTTGGAAATTATTGCCATGTGTTGACACACAATACATTTTATATTTAAGTTGTCGGTTCAGATAATGTGAATACAAAATGCGGCAGTGTATTAGCTTGCAACTGCGCATAGACTCAGCAGCGCCACATGCAGATAGAGTCGTGTTTTAATTTTCACATTTTTCCAAATTAAGATATGTTAATTGTCAGAGTAAAAATATACTTTTACACCTATATTAAAATTTTCGAGTTATAAGGTACAGTAGTTAAAATTCTTAGATTGAACATGTGATTTTTTCCGCATACAATTAGTTTTTGTGACAGTTAATAATTTTTTTTACAACAAGTGGATTTAGTTGTACAGTTAAAGAATTCTGTGAGAGACCCAAATCCATTGCCCCTTGAGGATATATCCATATTTACGGGTTCTGCTTACTGAATAATATGGGTCCATGCACGTTCTTTGTATATCATGATAGGATATCAGGCAAAAAGACAAAAGAGGGTTCGTAATAAATTAACAATGGCACAAAAGATTGGAAGTCATGGCAAATCATGCAAAAGCAAGACTATATGGTAACTGCAATTTTAGTCAGGGAGGTCGAGTATGGATTATGATGTAACTGGATATAAGATCGTGGCACCTCTCTTTCTTTCAAAAATTATAAAAAGAAAAACATAAAACATCTTATCATGATTTTTTTT
>JANTPZ010096729.1:0-12277 GCA_025593235.1 Vachellia pachyceras | reverse complement strand
TTTTTTTTGGGACAATATGTCAATCATATTATTTGGGTCATGATTTCTCATATGTTTCACATTTCCAACATGCTCCCCCAGGGGACGTTAATTATTGGATAAATTATTACCAAAATCAACACTTTTTATAATAGATGAAATTCATTGTTTAATTTTTAATTAGTATAATTAGATATAAGTCATATGAATTTCATGGAATTTTAAAAAATTATTGTGTTAAATATATAAAACAATATTTTTATTAAAAACAATTATATTATAAAAAACAAGAGTAACATAATTAGTGTAGATGAATTATGAAAATTATTTAAGCTGATTATTTGAAAAAAATGTGTAATATTTACATTGAAGAATACCCTCATGTGAAATTAAAAGTTTAAAAATATATAATTATAAAATTAAGTAAATTGGAGTATTATATTTTAGCGTAAAAAAAAAATCCCCTACTAGCTATAGGTTTAAGACTGAAGGTATATAAACCTTTCCCCCCACTTTCCTTTTGCTTTATTTGCCTTATTTGCTTTTTTTTGGGTCAGCTGGAACCCTATTTATTTTTACTGAAAGGAAATTAAATAAAAATATTTTCCCTAAAATAACTGAAAGTGATATTTATTTTAGCTTCCTTCATTAGTTAATTTCATTAGTGGTCCAGTATATTCTGCGGGCGTTCTTTTTCCACGCTCCTATTCCTTTTTAACTTTTGCAAATTACATAATTTGATTTAAACGATTTAAAAAGTCATATGTATCAGTTCTAAATTCCATCAAACTGAGTGTAGCTCCATACTTCGTATGGATTCTAAAACTAATGATCCCTTATTCAGAGATGAAACGAATTCCTTTTCTGCAAATTCAAAGTTATGATTCGCTCATTATTGCCTTTCATTTTATACGTGGGACCAGGTCTTTCTTCTCTGTTTGTTGGCTGGCTGCAGCATCTGCTGGTTCAACACAGTATGCTTTGTTCTGTGCATCAGGAATTTCCCAGTCAATAGACCACTTGCTTTGTCACTGACAGTGAGCTTCAATGGTGTAAGTGCAGCACTCTATACTCTTGCTGCCAATTCAGCAAACCCATCTTCAAGTTCAGTGTATCTCCTTCTGAATGCTCTCGTTCCCCTTCTCACTTCCATTGCAGCACTTGTCCCAATCCTTCGCCAACCTGCTTTAGACCCTCAACCTCCTCATGCAGTTCACAGGGATTCGTTCATATTCCTAATGTTAAATGTCTTAGCCATACTTACTGGCCTTTATCTCCTTTTCTTCGGTTCATCTACCTCTGATGAAACAACAGCTCGCTACTTCTTTGGTTGTGCTATATTCCTCCTTGTCTTCCCATTATGCATTCCGGGTGTTATCTATGCTCGAGAGTGGTTTCATCATACCATCCATTCTAGCTTTCGGATGGAAGGCTCACACTTCATTCTGGTGCATGTAGAAGATCTTGAGCTTCACAAGGAACTCCTTTCCCGTCAGAATACTACTGTTAGCAACGGGGATTCTCTCAGCTTGCTGAGTGACAACAACAATAATGGGTCTATATGTCGCAGTCAGAGGGCAAAAGACAGTGATCCCTGTTGTGTGCATTTGATTGAGAAGGATAAGTTGGTAATGCTAGGAGAAGAGCTCCCAGCCTCAGTGTTGGTTCGTAGGTTGGATTTTTGGCTCTACTATGTTGCTTACTTCTGTGGAGGCACAATCGGTCTGGTCTATAGCAATAATCTAGGACAGATTTGCCAATCCCTAGGCCTGAGTTCAAGCACTTCTACCCTTGTCACGCTCTATTCTGCCTTCTCCTTCTTTGGCCGCTTGCTTTCAGCTGGACCAGACTATATTCGCAAGTATGAAGTCATGTTCTCAACACTCTCTAATTTTATCTTTTTGTGTGTGAATTTCTGGGGGAAATGCAGATTCACCTTTCGTCCTTCGTTCTATCTATTTTATTGTCATATGGCATTCCCCATAGTTTCGTTGTAAATGTGGGTGGGTGTGTCAAAGGAATAAGTCTCATATTGTGTTTTTGACTAACTTCTATGAAGGGTGGTAATGATTTTGATTTATATTGCAGGAAATTCTACTTTGCAAGGACAGGATGGTTAGCCATTGCTCTGATACCAACCCCATTCGCTTTCTTATTGCTTGCTTCATCAGGAAGTTCTCTGGCGCTTCATGTAGGCACTGCCCTAATTGGGTGGAGCTCTGGGTTTATATTTGCTGCTGCTGTATCTATCACAGCCGAGCTTTTTGGACCTAACAGTGTAGGAGTTAACCACAACATTCTCATTACAAATATTCCTATCGGGTCCCTTCTCTATGGCTTGCTAGCTGCAGAAATTTACGATGCCAATGTCCAGACTTCAACGTGCACGGGAAGGCAGTGCTACTTCTGGACATTTGTTACTTTGGCATGCTTATCAGTCCTGGGTGTAGTTTCTAGTTTGCTCTTATTCCTAAGAACTAAACATGCTTATGAAAATTTTGAAAGGCACCGCATTTCAACCCAAACGATAATATCCTGATTTCTGGCCCTCGAGAAACATGACAGATCATGTGGGTGACTTGTATATCCATGATTTTGGAAGTAGAGACTACGATAGGAATTGAAGTTTTGCACGCATGAAGCTTCTTGAGGGAATCAATGAGGCAGAACCAAATACGAAGCTTCATATAAAAGGATACTGTCTTCTTTGAACAGAGGTTAATGCTTGCCTGATGGTTGATATGCTGGGGCTGGGTTTGCAGCAAGTTCGATCCTAAGACAATTGTAAAGGTGCTTCAAGATATGCTTCGGGTAACTCTCAAAAATAAAGCCTACAACTTCCAAACTTGCTATGTCTAACTGTTACTGACTTTGCTTGTTGAATGGGGTCGAGTCAAAAATATAGACTGCTGCATGTGAATTGTGATCGCTGCAACCAAAAAACAAAAAATTTAAACAATATCACTCTTTAAAGCTCTTCATATCTCAACTCTGTCATTTTCTTTTTGGGTGCTATGAAAGGTCAGCCAATGACAGTGTCAACTTTTAAGTGAAATTTTAGGTGCAATGGAATTTTAAGCACATTATTGCTGCCTTGCTGGATCCTACCCGCTGTGTTAGAAGCCTTGCAGTGAAGTACTCATGGAAATTTGTTCACTATGACTTCAACACCTTCATAATCTCATTCTATTGGATAATTTTCTTATAATCAATTAAACCTATAGTTTGATTTAACTGAGTTTCAGCAAACCTCTTCTATTGTGTTTGTGTGTTTTGTTGCCTGAATCGCCATTTATATTTTGAATTGGAGGATTAAGAGACAAGTTCATCGTAGCTTCCTTATCAATATAAAAAGTCAATGGAAAAATACCCCTCCTTTCACACTCTATTCCAATTACACGTATATACTGTTTGCAAAGATGTCTAACCATTTACAAATTGTATATTTATCTTCACCTAAAGTTGAAACACATGAGGAAAATTCAGAAGCTTCACTTCACATTCTTATCAAACAAACGTGGATTAAGAAAACAAAACGCAGGCAATGGATTGGACTGAGAAGCCTGCGGAAGCATTGGATTACATGGATCCTGCTTTTTCACTTTCATGATGATGATGATGATCATCATCATCATCAGTAAGAACAGTTCTGACAAGAGAATCGTCAATTCTAGCTGATTCTTGCTTCACCCATGAAATTATCCTTTCAGCTTCTTTGCTTACTCTATCTTCGTCCTCCTTGGCCTTCTTCAACCTCTTTTCTTGCTCTTCAACAGAGAAAGTACTCATATCAGACAGCATCTTTTCGTTCTTCCCCCAATCTCTCTGGATCCCACTGATGCTTTTGCTCCTTCCAACTCTGTTCTTCCTCACACTGAAGCAGAAGCAACATCCTCCTGTGAACTCTGACTCCATCACTTTCCGCAGGTGGTGCAGTTCGTTTTTGAAGTGTGATTTGACAAGTTTTTGGTGTGAAGAAAGGGGAAAGAGGAGAGGGATAAGGGATGATCCTATTTACTTTGGTCTTATTTTTTTCAAGACTAAGTTATGAAGAAAGTTTTGATAAAAAAAAAGTTATGAAGAAATTATTTGTTTTATAGTTGATGAGGTGGTGGGCGGGTGGGACCCATTCATAGCTAATGAAATTGCTGATTTTTTGAGTTGTTGAGAGAATTACGTCAATGCTTCTGTGGAGATGCCATGCCCATTTGTTGCAGCGGCGGCTTTGTTGACTCAGGCTTTGGCTGATCAAAGCAATATGTCGGCAAAAAAGAGAGCATAAAATAAAGCAATTTCACTAATAATTAATGAATTTTAACGTTAATAAAAATTAAGGTTTAACAATATTTGTTTCTTATAGTTTGCTTTGGTCTTATAATTTCAAATAATAAGTTTTGATCTTCAAATGCCAAAATGTTTTAGATTTTCATTAAAATATGGGAACTAACTTTTTGGATGTAATTACAAATAATGCTTTTAAAAAAATTAAGAAACTCAACAGGAACCAAAATTAAAATGAGGATAAACAATAAACACTAAGTATTTTATTAACCCAAAAAATAAATTACACTTATCCATGTTAACCGCTAGTAATTATAGGCAACTTATAAATAATGTGGTCATTTGAAAAAAAAAATTAGTATATTCTGTTGGATAATAACAGGCTAATTGCCTAATTGGCTATTTTAAATTGTCCAGATGAAAACCGTGACATTGGAATTTTGGGTTTGGCTAAAAAATAATGACCCCATCACGCATATATGATTAAGATTTGGGAAAATCGCATCTGAATTCCATGGAAGGGAAGAAATAACCAAAAAACCCTTGAAATTTGAGGCTCTTATTGAAGAGTCCCATGGGACCTTGGTGAAATAAATTGTTCCACGTGCAATTACCATAGTACCTTTGTTCAAAACTATCTCATTTCGATACTCAATCACCAGTTTGCTCCTCCCTTAACTCTCCACTTCTCATTACCTTGTTAGCTTTCATCCTTTTGGTCTCGGTCCTCTATGGCCACAATAACCTCCTCTTTATCTCTTGTCAACACCCCCACTTTTTCGCGCGAGTCCCACATCAATTCAACCCCAATGATGTTCATCATTTTCCTTAAATATCATCGTAAAGGGCTGTAAGCCGTCAACACAAGGCGGTGTCGTTCGCCGTTAGGATGAAGAAGGGGGTGCAACGTGTTCAAAGGGAGGTTGGTGAGGAACGAGGCTGGAGGCCGTTGTCCAAGGAATCGGAGTATTCATACATACAATCGCAGCTAACATGAAGAGCATGGGCGACCGGAGAAAGAGTCCCAAATCTAGAGATGGCAGCCACGCGGTTGCAATCTTCCTAAGTGTCCCCATTGAAACCTATCGATGCCTTGCCTTTGCCTTTGCCTTTTCACTTGATTGGCTTCTAATTTACGGGAAAATACTATCGACTTTCTCTCTTCAGGCAGTGTTCGATTTCTAATTTGGAGTTTGTTCGGAAGTCCAATGAAGAATAACTTTCAGTTTTGAGGCCAAATCTAGATTTTGGGATAATGACTTTTACGGATTTTGAGGCAAAACCCAGGTTTGAAAAAGTGATTGTGTTTGAAAAGTTATGGTGAAAATATCTTTTACGGATTTCGATGCAATATTATAATAGTAAAGAGAAAAGAGAAAAAATAATTAGGAGAGAGTATAACGAAAGAAAAAGAGAAAAAAATAAAATAATAGGAACGAGAAAAAAGAAAAGTAATTAGAAGAGAGAGTATAATTTAACAATAAAATAGTTTTTTTTCAAAACCTAAGCTTCAAACTTAAGTTTTGTCTTCAAAATAGCTTTTCTAAAAAATATGAATAATTTAACAAAATTTAAATTTTAGAGTAAAACATAGGTTTTTAAACGTGGATCTAAACGAATCCTTACCTTGCTTAGCTTCTGATTTACTTCCGGAAGAGAGGAAGCCAAAGGTATTTTTTCGTAAATCAGAAGCCAAGCAAAGTGAAAAGGCAAAAGGCATGAAATGGGTTTCAATAGGGACACTTGGGAAGATCGCAACCGTGTGGCTGCCACCTCCGGTGCTGGTACTCCTTCTTTGGCCACCATGCTCTTGACACATCAGATGCGGCTGTATGTATGGAAACTCTGATTCCTTGGACAGCGGCTTCCAGCCTTGTCCTGTACCCATCTCCTCTAAAACATGTTGAACCCCTCCTTCATCTTCATGATGGCAAACGGCACCGTCTTGTGTTGACTGCTTACAACCCTTTTCAATGATATCTCAGAAAAATAATGAGCATCATTAGGGTTGAATTGATGTGGGACTCACATAGGAAAGTAGGGGTGTTGACGAGAGATACAGAGGAGGTTGTGACCATAGAGGACATAGACAAAGAGGATAAAAGCTAATAGGATTATGAGAAATTGAGAGAGAAGGGACTAGCAAATCGGTGATTAATAATCAAAATGGGTTAGTTTTGAATAAGGGCGCTATGGTAATTGCATGTGAACATTTTATTTCACCGAGGCCCCATGGGACTCTTTAGTAAGAATCCCAAATTCTAAAGGCTTTTTTGTTATTTTCTACCTTCCTTGCGATTCAAATGCGATTTCCCCTTGAGGTTTTCCTTTTTCAAAAAAAAAAAATCCACGAATTTCTAGAATCTTGAAATCCAGGGCGTGGACCCACTGTCATCACCGTGGATGGGTCCCACAAGTCGACAATGACACTCGAAGCATGAGCTAGCCGTTAAGCGCGACGTCCGACGCATTCCAACACGCTCTCATTCCTTTCCTCTCGTCTCACAGAAATGGTTGGATTTCCAGACCTTTCCGATACCGACGAGTCGGCCATTGACGAAATCATTTCTGAAGCTCGAGACGCCTGCGTTTTGGAGCAAGTATCCGCCATCAACTGCGCTTCCTTCACCGATTCCGTCCTCCCAACCGACCTTGAATCTCGATTCCGCAAACTCAAATCGTTTCCGGTCACTAAATCAAAGCAGAATCCGAGG
This sequence comes from Vachellia pachyceras, assembly GCA_025593235.1. NCBI lineage: Eukaryota > Viridiplantae > Streptophyta > Magnoliopsida > Fabales > Fabaceae > Vachellia > Vachellia pachyceras. The sequence goes on along the minus strand of JANTPZ010096729.1, from coordinate 5,303 downwards.
TCCTCTGACTATTCGTCGAAGGGAAAATACAAAGGATCTAATTCTTTTTCTAATGAGCAATCTCTTCAGTTTTCACCCACCAAGGAGGGTAAGATGGGTTTGGACGGGTGGTTACGTTTGGGATCGATGTCGGATCATTCGGACATTCCGAAGGACGAGAAAGTGGAATTCTCGCCGGCTAGGAAAGAGGAGGTGAAAGCGAAATCTAAACATGGTTCTGTTTCTTCTTCCGATTCTTCAAATTCTTCGGAGGAAAGTTCAAGGTCTTCGATGTTCAAACAAAAAATGTATGAGAAAAATGGTTCAAAACAAAGATCAAAAGGTGGGTCGCAGTCTTCTCCTCGGAGCTCTTCAAATTCGGTGATGGATCGTTCACCATCACCTCCTCGAAAGGCTGGTTGTTTCTGGTGCTCTCCGAAGAAGGACTCTTAAGAAGAAAAGCAAGGAAAATTGGGATCCTGCGAATATTCTAGGATGGGACAGAAACGATGAGTTTTTGTCTGATATAGGCAGTTTCTCGAGTAAACACCAGCAGAAAATGCTGAAGAAGGCTATGAGGGAAGAACAGAAGATAAACCAAGAGGCTGAGAAAATCGTCCAGTGGGCTAAGCAGGCGTCTGCGAGGATGAGCGCTTCGGTCATCGAAGATGATCTAAGTGATGATTAGGGTACAGATAAGTATATATTCGGTCCTTCGTGTTCTTTCTTCTTGTCAATTTGCTTTTCTGAAAAATAGAATTGCTATACTGGCTAGTTGTTTTGCATCTGCATGCATACATACATGACCTATTAAATCAGATTTATACAATAGTGGTTGACGATTGTCTTGTAGTTGTTTATATTCCTTAATATACTAGGGCGTTCTCGGAATTTTGTTTTGAAATGGTGATCATAAATGTTTTCATTATGCTTTAACAGACCTGGTTGTATCATCACAATGTTTTACTGTATATTGCAGCTTACTTCAAGTATAAGCAGTTTTATATCCTAAACTCTTAACTCTGATGTAATTCCAGCACTTGGTCATCTTCCCACTTTGTTTTACCAAATTTGGTGGGTATTTTTTGGTACTTCATTTTATGTAAATTGGGTGAAGTTCATGAACTTTGGGATCTGTTTCGTTGTTGAAATAGAGAATGTGTGTTGGCCATTTTGGCTTGTGGCATTATTGGTACTTCATTTTATGTCTCTGCTGGAATTGTCTCTGAAGGCCGTCACAGAAAAGCTCTCCATGTGATTACAGAGGAAGATGAGTCAGTCTCCAAGGAGCCAAGGATTTTATTACTTGGTAGCGAATACTATAATACAAGCTTTCGTTTTTGAAAGCAATATTTATACCTTTGGATTAACCGTAAAAACTACTTTTATGACGTGATTTATGATCCATAGGTAGTGTATAAAATGATTTTTGTCTTAATTTGCATAAACTTAATTTGCAAACACTTTACCAACTATATAAAACAAACTTTCGTCTCCCTCCGTGACAAGAAATTTTTGGAAACGGATCGGTCCACCCACAATCCGAAGATAGAGGTTGTAACATTTCTAAATTTTTATTCATTCTGAAATTTGAATATTATTAAAAAATAATTATTTATAATAATTGGGGAGTTATCTTGTAGTTATTTGAGTCACATGGATTTACTTAAATATAATTTATTAAAATAAAATAAATTTTAATATATGGTAAAAGATAAAAAGGAAAAGAAAAGAAAAGAGTGAAGTAGGAGGACAATAAAAATATGGGGTACTTTATTATATATTTTCCCTTTGGGTCATATTGCATATTGTTAGGCCTACAATTTATTTTATTTTTTTTCGGTTAAAAGCCCTACAATTTATTTTAGGTCATGTGAGAGGGAGTCCCAACTCCCAAACTCTTGATTCGTTTCGGCGGCCTCCCCCTCTCACTCTTTCACGTCGGTCCGCCATTATTCAGCATATTTACATCTTTGAAGCTCATTTAGACAAGTAAAATTACTCCTAATTAATCACTAAACTCATTCATAAATTTTTTTTACTCATATAAACCTATCTAATGATGCAGTTTTTTTAGCAATAGAGTAAATTTTTGATTTAGTGTTTGGACTAAGTTTTGAATTTTGACCAAGGTACAGGAACTGGATCGGTGACTGAACCGGATAAGGTAATGGGTTAAGGGTCAGTGGGTCAGATCAGGGGTTAGACCGGTGAGGAATTAAAAAATAAAACTTATTACACATTGACACAATTAAACTATCCAAAATAAAAAATTTCAAAAATTAAGTTGTAAATTCTATTAATAATAAAGTAACTATTACCAAACTAATCATATACTTATAGTTTATATATTCTCCAACATTATTTATAATTTTTGAAATATTTATCCTAACAAAATATCAAAATACATATATGGTAAGGGGTTCTGTTTTTATTTTTTTAACTTTCAAATTTAAAATTTTAAAATAATTCATCATTTTTTTTAAAAACTAATTAAAAAGAAGATGAGTATATGCATACAAGACAGTGGATCTGTGTGGGGGAGTTCTTTTTTTTATTTTTTACTTTTCAAATTTTAAAAAATATTATTTTATTTTTTAAAAATGTATTTTAAAAAAAAAGATCAACCCGGTCAACCCACTAACCCGTCCGGTTGACCAGTTTGACCCCAAACCAAGGTCAAATGGCTAACCGGACCGGACTAGAGGCTGGTTCGCCAGTTTCCAGTCCGAATGGGCTGGTCCAGTCTGGGTTAGCGAACATTGATTTTGACACATAAGGTAGCAAACACAAATTTGAGAAAAATATGAGTTTTTTTACCCCTTAACACTTGTATCAAAAGAACACCTTACATTGGGAGGTATAAGTGTAGGAAACAAGAGTCTTGTATGATCATAAAGGTTCAGCCAACGTTGGTAATGAAGGTAATGGGTCCATTTGAGAATGTGGTAAATAATTATTTTTACGCAAGCCCAGATAAATATATGAAGGAGATTACCCCATTTTGCGAAAAAACACTGTTGAACGTACGTTTGAGGAGCGGAGAAGTGTTGCCAAACACCCCAATGTAATTTAGGAACAACGTTGACTTTTCTACCAACCGGGATTTTTGATGATTTCGTAATGGCTTTGGAAGAAGCAATCGATGTTGGAGAGAAAGTGGATGCTCCATGCAAGTATTTGAGACTTTGTGATAAATCTAGTACATCTGACAACCTTAATATCCCAATTGTGATAGCTCATTTTGAAGGTGATGATGTAGGGATTTGGGGTGTCAGCCGCCCCCTATGCCATTCTTTAAATTTGGGGTTCTTCCCAAATGTTTTTTTGTTGTTTCTTTGGATACTTAGAATCTACGTAAAATGAATGATATTTTGATAATTTATGGGTAAAAAATATTACGTTAAGATGGAGTTATAGCTCTTTGATACATTTGTTGAGGTTGTTCGTGATGTGGTTTGCTTGTCCATGATAGATGAAGATCCTCCCATGCATGGGATTATGGGAACTTGGCTCAGAGAAACTTTGTTGATTAATCGGATATTTAGGCTAGCTAGTTAGGCTTCCATTTTATCTAAAGATTGCTCCAAGCATCAGTTGTATTATATGTTGTTGGGATTTATGTTAATGATAAATTGATAATAGATGCCTCCTTCGTTCATTACATACATAAAAGAATAATCGGACAGCCAAATATTAGGAACATGTAAAAATTAGTTATGTTTTTTTAAATATGTCCAGAATTGAAAACCCTGATTTCAAAATGATTAAAAGGAGGGGTCTATATATAAACAACATTCAACCCACAACCTCAGCTTGATAAAATAACTTCGTGCATGTTTGGGAAAAACCTCTTCCTAACGTTGCACGTAAATCAAGATAAAACCATTTTGAAATCCGTAAATATCATCTTAAAATCTATAAAAACCATCTTGAAATTTATAAATTTTTTTCGAAATGTGTAAACTCCTTTCTCATTCGTACCACACCACCGGGTTATAAAGTTAGACTTCTATTGTTGGAGTTGGTAATTCCAATATGTTTGAAAGATCCATCTCATGGTCTTTTGATTTTTTTAAACCCATATTTCTTTCTACCGAAACAATTATATTTAAAACACTACCGTTGGATACTAATGTGGATAACTATCCTTATAGAGATTGAATATTAATTTATTACATTATGAGAAATTAACTCATTCCACTATATTTAATCTCCTCTACTCGTGCCTTTTGTTTTCTTGTAGAAGGATTGTTTTCACACTCCATGGCCTTTAGTGTAGTTCCCCTATTTGGGCTTAGGCGTAATATTATAAAATCAAATACTCTGTTAGACCATAATTATAAGAGTTAATAGAAAATTTACATTAGTTTTAAATATAAGGCATCAATCAATTTTGTATTACGAATTTATAATTTTTTGAATTATCTCTATTGATCACACATGTTAATGGATTTTTTTTATCGAATAAGTAGTTTACTAGTGCAAATAATTAAAATGAGTACTTGAAATAAATCATTATATATTTTTTTGAAATTAAATAGAGTAACTAATTTTATTAATCCTCAAAGATTATTTATTACCTAATTCCTATATTAGCCATATGAGGAAATATTTTATAAGAGTATACCATGTACCAAACAGCATAGTATTCATAACAGTACATCTTATATATTCCAGGTTGTTCTAATCTCTCTCCAACATAAGAAACAATTAATTGAATGCAGGTAATTTTTATATACGTCATTACTCATTGCACCAAGACGGGAAATCGGTTTCAAAAAATATGCCCGTTCGGGAATGTATTGTGTCCGTTTGGGAATGCGGTATAAAAGTACTTTTGCGTAAGTCGAGGTAAATATGTGAAGTAGATTATCTCGTTTTGCGGAAAAACACTGTTGAACGTACGTTTAGCTTTTTCGAACGCTTTACCAAACAAGCCTATTATGTGATTAGTAATTTAACACTTCGATATTTACAAAGAAATAGAAACCTTAATTCAATGTACTCTTCATAAACTGAAAATACATTGCCCCAAGTGTGCCACCGTTGTTGATTTATTAAACACAAATTAATGACAAAGCCACTAAAGTAAAAGAAATGTGCATGAACAAATAATTATTGACTTTTACGTGTTTTTGCATGCTTAAATTCAGATACAGGAACCTTTTACGAATTTTTCTTTAAAATAAACTTAACAAAATTAAAGAATTATAATCAATGTTTAATTTGCTACTGCTTCATTGCACCTGGGCCAATTAGTACTTAGTATTCATTTAGAGGTTTCTAAAATCCAAATATAAACATGTAAAAAATAGGCCTAC
>JANTPZ010096726.1:0-13386 GCA_025593235.1 Vachellia pachyceras | reverse complement strand
AACCCCAGACTCATCATTGCTATCACTCTCCAAACCCAAGTGACAAATCCTACAATCTCTCTCTACTTTGGCCAAATGCACCTTAATTTCAGGAACCCCACCTTCAATTTCAACTTCCACGGAACAATCAGTCACGGAAGAAGCTCTCCTAGAATCAGCAACACACCTAACGTCAGAATCGGAAACGCAGGCGAAACTACAATCGTCGTATGAACCACCGTAGGTTGAATAGAAATGGGAGTAGCAGGACCCATCGTCGGCGTCGGAGAAGCAAACGCTCCCGTCGGCACTGACATCACTTGCGACCACCGAACGATGGTAACCTCCTTGCTCTAAATCTACATGAGACATCTGTAGGCTCGACATTTTCAGAGACCCACAAGGCCAAGGGGCCAAAAAATCGAATATGAATGTTTTTCAAGGCATGTGACAGAGCATGAAAGAAGTGCGCTTCACTTCATTGTCCAACTCTTATAGAAGAAGAAAAGGTGAGGGAAAAAAGAGAAACGGGTTAAAGAATTCGGAATTGGATTAGGTGATCCTTCTACTCCAATAATGCTTCGCACCACTAAAAAAATTAAGGAGTTGGGAATAATAAGAGGCTCGAAGCTCAAGAATGCACAGAGAAGTGGTGGTGAAAGGAGTCTTAAGGAGGCAAAGAATAGTCTACGAGACAGAGACTCGTGCTCCCGTAGAAGACATGGACAATGACCCTGCGCTCTGCGAAGGAGGAAAGAGATGTGCAGTGATAGCACGAAATAGACTCAGATATCTTGGTTGATAAAGCAGTGGGACATAAAGACCTCGAACAAGATTGAAAATAATTCAAAGAATCATAATGACAACAAAGCAGAATAATTGCTGAGCTATATTGATTCTGTCCGTCGATGCGTATCGAGGTTGGAGCTTGGATTAGATAGAGAGACATTGATGCAGAATCTACGGTTGAGACTGCAGACACATTTGCTGCTCATGAAGCTTTTGTTTCACTCCATCTCCATATTTCAAGATATACTAGTATAATACTGCTAAATGTGAGTATTCAATTTCTTTGCTAATTACTGTCAGCAATCATCGTTACAATTTATAAAGAATTAAGAAGGCAGTGTGTTCAGATGGATGAAAGGATCTCAATATATAAATAATAATGTAAACACTTTCTGTGTCTGAAGAAAAAAATTGTTTTGGTAGAATTTTGGATAAGTGTTTATATTTATTTTTCAGTAATACCTTAAAATATAATTGTTTTTTTGAAGGAGAATACCCAAAAAAACAGCTCCCAACCAGTGGCTGAAAAAAATTCCCTGCCAAGAGGCACAAACCATAAAGCAATTAATCCAACTTTGAGTCAAAGTTAATAGATAAGGAGTTGACCCCAAGCAAAGAGGGTCGATGGATAAGTAATATAATACATGTTAGTGTGAAATACTAATATTGATTAACCTAGATTATTTGAGAGTATATTTTTATTAATTTAAAGTAAGCAATGTTACTATTTAATATTTTTTAACAAAAAATAAAACAGGTGCTGTTTTGTCAAAAGTTTAAAAAATGGTTGGGTACTTGCTTGGGGTTGCCCTTCAGGCATAAGTGAAACTCTTTCGCAACTTCCATGAGAGACAACATGGGATACATTCCCTACTGTGCAATTAAAAAACGATTTATTGAAAGTGACTATGAATTTCACGAGATTTTTCAAAGTGAAGTGTCATCTATATGTTATAGCTCGCTAGGTGAGTTCATGTGATCTTTGAAGGAATGAGATTCAAATCTGATGCTATGTTTGGTATGGTGTAATTGGGGTGAAATTGAAAATGGAATTCAAAATGGGTAGAAATGAATTTCATGATGTAACCCATGAAATTGTATTTAATTCTATGGAATTAATTTTTTGACCCCTCATTTTTTTTCTATATTTATATTCATTTCCATCTCCATTTTCATCCTCATTTCCATTTCCATTTCCATCTCTATTTCCACCAAAATCAATTCCAACGTACCAAACGAGCCATAACTTCCACGAATTAGCTAGCGCTTGGGCTTCCTTTTCATGCGTATACACTATACAGATGATATCTCAAAAATACCTGTGTGGTGGGTGGTGGGTAGGTCAGGCCAACTCCGTATGTCTAAGGACTTGTTTGAAAGCCTTTTAAGTTTTTATAGATTTCGAAATAAAATCTATGTTTCAAAAGATTGTATTTGAGAAGTTATTGACTTTTACAGAGTTCGAGGTAAAAAGTAAGTAGGAATAAGGAAAGCGAAAGAAAGAAAAAGTAGGAAAGAGAAAATTTATTAGGAGAGATGACGTGATTTAACAAGAAAATAGCTTTTTCAAAACTTACATTTCAAACCAATATTTTGTGTGGTGGGTGAAGGGTAGGTGAGGCCAAAACCTCAATCTTGGGTAGATTAAGAAAATAAAATAAATAATTTTATTAATTTTTTAAAATTAATTTATTTGATTTATGAATTGACATATATAATGTAATGATACATATAAATATTTCATAATATATAAAATCTAAAAAAGGTTATTTAACCTTGATAAATTTTCAAAAAATATATACTTAACTCAGATTTACGTCAAAGATGGGAAGTGGCATGCAAGGATGAATTGAAAAGAAGAGAGCTTGAACGTGAAGCATATGTAGTAGATGTGTTACAGACATGGGATTTGGGTCAAAAGAAGATTCAACATTTAGGGAAAAGCATCTTCTTTAAATTACCAACCATGGCTCCCACATGTCAGCTCCCCTTCTCTCTTAATTTCACATTTATCAAACAAACGTCCATTTAAAAACGCGGTTGAGAAGTACTTTTATGTAAATTGTAGTAAATATGTGGATGAGATTATTTCATTTTGCGGAAAAATATTGTTGAATCAACATGTCTCCTAATAACTCAATAAATAAAACGGTGACTTTATTTTATAAAAGGAAGAGAAATTGAAAGCATCAAATTTCATACAAGGGGATGGTAGAGCCAATATAGAAGAATTGATATCTCGTCTTTCACGCATACACTTATCACCAAATATTCATTTTTTTGTTTGACATCACAACCACATAAATATTGGATTGCATAAATGCGATATTTTTATTATTTTTTCATGGATCCTTAACCCTTTTTTTTTAAAAAAATATGAATAAAAGTAAAAAATACCCTTAATCAAGCGTCCTTCAAAAATCGGGAAAAAAAGGAATCAAGGTTGATGTAAAAGGGATGAAATCCTTGGAATCCATTATCCATGTATACGAACCTTTTGCTTTTTCCTGTGTTTTTGCACAATGAAAGGTTATGGAATAAACATCTTATGCTTCTCTCTTTCTCGAATTTCAAGTCCCGACAAGTCACTAACTTATTGAAGGCTCCAAAAAAAAAACGTTCCCTAACAATTCAAATTATGTGAGAAGTGATTGGGATCGAATCTGTTTGAATAGGAAGAAGGTGAAACGAACTCACTTGAAACTGAATAAGGATTGATGATTGCTCAAGGCATCAACTACACTATATATATAATTTATAACACATCAAATGAGAGGACCTACTACACTTTATTCTTCCAAAACTCTTCATCTCTCTTTCTTTTCTTCTTTCCTCAAAGCCAAAGTCTGCCAAATGCTTCATACACGTATATATATAAATAAATAATTCTCTTGTATGGAGAGTATTAGATCAAGCAATAAAAACCATATTTTCAAACTGATTACTGTTTCAGTGTAGAACAGTGTGGTCCTTAATTAAACTTTAACCAATATATTTAATTAAGGTAGTTGAGGATGAGTAACAATCCTTCGATCTTTAACACAAAACCAAATTTAAGAAAGAAATTGAAGTACAAATAAAGTGGGTTCTAGATTAAGAATCGGATGAATAATATTATATAAACGAACTGCGGTAGGTTTGTAAACAAGATATGGATGTTGTCATATTTTCATTCTAATGCTAGGGGACTATGTTATATAAGGCCCGTAACTCATTGCTTATTCTGAAACTCGTTGAATCAGGCTATTGTTAAAACACAAAAGAAAACAATTCCATGTTGTGAACTTGTGATGTGAAGAAGATATTGAGAAAACAATAATCTTTCGATCCTAAATATATGAGATGTTTGAGGGATTTGTGTTACTGTTATGCATCAATCAGTCAAGTATTCACCTTCGTTTTCTGTACTTAAATAACGTCTTGTGGTCATGACCAGCTCCATCAAGGGTTTGCCAGACCTGAGATGAGTGCCTTGTAAACTTTAAAATATAGGCACAGTTGAGTTGGATAGAGGGAAAATATAAGATGGCCATTCCAAGTCTTCCAAAGCATGCTTGTATATATGCAGATCAATTATGAAGGTAGCCTGAACAACCAATTATCTAAATACAATCAACCAAGTTAACGTATAACTATCATTAACTTCTGGCTAACCTGCCAATAGCTTTTGCCTTTTGGAGTTTTGTTTTGCCCACGTATGCTGAGGTTGAACAGATCTCCATAATCCTGTCCAGAAATTTTTAATTTTCTCAAATATTTCATCTTCAAGGATGTGCCTCAGAGGAAACGGTAAGGTGCTGCCATGTGATCTATAGGTCATGAATTCAAATCATGAGAACAACCTTTCTGCTTGTAGGGTTAAAGCTGCATCTATATATATGTGTTCAATAGTGTCTATTCATACCGGTCAATCATATTTATCCATTGAAATTAAAGGTTACAATTAAATATCCATACTGCTAAATTTCTGATATAAATTCTCCTCCAAATGATTCAATAATAATAAAGAAATGAGAGATGAGACAATTGGTGGTGAATTGGACAAGTTTAACGTCATATCAACCAGAATCTTCTACAAAAACTAGCCGGCATGGTCTATATGTCCTTGGATCTTCTAGTGAAGCAGTTTAGAAATAGTGCTCCAGGAGGCTGAATGGTTATGAGAAATACACTAGCTAGTCCTGTGCTTCAAGTGAATCAAACATTCATAATTCATAATATATGATTAACAGGAAGCTTGACAACCTCCAAATTATACATTGATTTTGTGATTTATGACGTTGTTTCCTTTGTCGCTGGTAGTTGTTTTGAAGGAGGGTAAATTAGAAAAAGAACAAGATGGGATTGTGAGTGCAACTTGTTCTTATTTGGCCTGTTGTGCAAAACTCGGTACCCATTAAAGGATCAGCAGCATCATATGCCCATTGCTATGAAATTTGATTTATGAGAACAGAGATTAGACAGACTTAGAATTTTGCTTGTATGGACAAAAATACTTGTATCAACCATAAGAGGAACAGGGGAACAAAATTCAGAAATATCAGTTAAATTTTATTGAAATTATATAAATATCTCTTTTATTAATTTTAAAATTATTTATATTTGATATATCCATAGTGCTGTACATATATTTGATATTTCAAGCACTCACTTTATTTTTTTAATCATAACATGTTCAACTGGTGATCAAATATTGTACACACTCTCAAGTCTAAACCCAAGCCAAAAGTGATTTAAGGATAACCTTGAATAAATCAAAATAATCTTAACTCATTATAATTTTAATTAAGTAACTATATAATATTCATTTACCAAATGCTGCTCATCAACTAAATTTGTTATCGCCGGATTTTATTTTTTTTCTATATATAGTGCATCATTTGGTATCTTTTAGGTGATACTAACATGATCTTGTCGTTTCCTTTTATTAAAAAAATCATCAAGATATTGTATAAAATTTAATTTTATGATGTTATATATGATCTAAATTTAGGTGGCAAAGAAAGGAGAGGAGTTGCTGATGATAAGCAAACGTTATATCATCTACAGGGAAGAGGATGAAAAGTAAAAATGAGAGGTGGTTTACCTGAAATTTTCTACAAACATATATGAGGGTGTTTGGTAAAACGTTTGGGACCTGGTCCAAGAGGTGTGTTAGGCAAAGCATTTTTATAAATGGCATTTTGGTGTAAAAGTAGCTTCAAATCAGAAGGAGGAATTTGGAATTTTTTGGACAAAATACCCTTCGGACAAAAATATAGCATTGCGGTTGCATCAGTGGCCTAAATGAACTTAGAAAATGTTTTTGCTTTTTATAATTGCACTTAAAATTTTGTATAAAATAATATATTTTCCACCAATATATAAAATAATATATATGTATTATTTAAATATTTTCCTTTATTCCTCTACATAAATTACATATATTTTCGTTTATTTTATTCTTTATCATTTTATTTTCTCTAATTTTATCACAATATATAAAATAATATATATGTATTATTTAACGAACTTCATATCCTTTTAAGTAATTTTTAACTAAAAATCATTTCTCCAGCGTTATCCAAACAAATTTTTCTTTTCACAAAAAAAAAATCACTCCTCCAACATTTATCTAAACACAAAAATTATTTTTCAAAATGCATTCTAAACAAAAATTACTTCTCTCAACCCTTATCCAAGCGAACCCATAATATACCATCAATTAATAATGATTTATAAATAATAACTAGTTTTGTCTTACTAAGGGCTTGTTTGGATTAACTCATCTTTGGTAACTTTTTTTTGTAAAAGTTGTCTTATATGGGTGTGTCAAAAGAAATAAGTCATGCATTGCTTGAGAGAATGAGAGCTCAAATCCATATATATATATATATATAAAGTTGTTTAATGGGCTAGTAATATGGGTTAAAAGAAATGGTGGGCTCGCGCGCACAACAAACGGGCCACCAGTGGAAAATTCATTTGAAATCTAGCAGTTCCCCCATGCAAATGAGTTAAAGGAGTGTTAGGTACAATTTTACGAAAACTTTTTTTAGGAAATTTTTTTATTTTGATTAATTCAAGAGGCCTGCCCAAAATTAAAGCACATCTTTTTTCGGGTTTTAGATTCAAGGAACCTATCTTTTTGGATTTTGACTGTTCCCAACAGTACTATTGGCCTATGGTTGTATCCATTCGGTCGACAGCTTCCAGCATGCCTCCTCTGGCCTGTGTCTATAAATAGGGTTCCCATTAGAACTTGTGAAACATATGGAAAAATTCCTTTCCCTCTCATTGTCATTTTTCCTCCTATGAGTTCTTGCTTTCTTCCACCAATCATGTTGTCCCTGTTACTGCAGGAGCGATCCATTTAATCCTGAAGGGTGCCGCTTCATCTTTACTAGTTGCAGCGGAATAACTCTTAAGGAAAATATCCTTCAACATAACTGGGATAGCTCATTCTTTCGCTTGTGCAGACGCCAAAAATCTTAAGAGTTACTTGTACTATGGTTGCCAGCAGCGTTGACCCCAACTTGAATGGTAGCAATACTAACGGTGGAGAAAACGATCATGCCCATCGTATTTCAATACCAACAGTGGTTCCTCTTCCTTGCCCTTTTCCTAATATCTCCAAAATTGAGGCGTTTGATGATAAAAATTTTAGGAGATGGCAGGAACATGCATGTCTACACTTTTCTTGATATGCATGACACTGTTAATGCCTTGACTCAGTCTGAACCTTCCCTAGATGCTAATCAGGCCCAGAAGGATGTCTGGACATATGCTAATAATGTATGCAGGCACACCTTGATCAATATCTTATCTAATGATCTATTCAATATCTATAGTGTTTATAGAGAGAGGCAAACAAGATTTAGAAGTCTCTGGTTCTCATATACACCGTAGAGGATGTTGGGAAGCAAAAGGTTTTTGTTGAAAACTTCTATAAGTGGGAGATGATGGATGAGAAAGATAAATTATAGATAAATGAGTATCACAAATTACTGGAGGAACTAAGGGATGAAAAGATCAATACACCCGATGAGTTCATTGTTGAAGTTCTAATTGAAAAATTTCCAAAATCAATGATCAATTACAAACATCAACTTATACACAAACAAGCACAGGTGTCCTTATCAGATTTGATCACTCATATCATTATTGAAGATACTAATAACAGGAGGGAATACAAACTACTAAAGAGAAGGAGATAACTGCCAAGGCAAATTTAGTAGAAACAAAACTTGGTAACAAGAGGTATGATTCTAAACATAAGTTTAAGAAAAATAAAAATAGAAAAATAAGAAGGGCTTGCATGCACAACAAATAGGCCGCCAGTGGGAAATTTAGCTGAAATCAAGTGATTCCCCCATGCGCATGAGTTAAAGGAGTGTTGGACATAATTTTATGAAAATATTTTTAGTTTACCGTAAATATTTTTTATTTTGATTAATTCAAGAGGCCTACCCGAAAGTGTATCTTTTTTCGGGTTTCAGATCCAAGGGACCTCTCGTTTTGGATTTTGATCTTTTCCAACTGTATCATCTGCCTTTGGTTGTATCTATTTGGTTGAAAGCTTCCGGCGTGCCTCTTCCTCATCTATTCCATGTCTATAAATATGGTTCCCACTATAACTTGTGAAACACACGAAAAATTCATCTCCCTCTCATTGTCATTTTTCGTCCTAAGTTCTTGCTTTCTTCCACCAGTTCTATTGTCCTTGTTGTCATAGGAGAGATCCGCTTAATCTTGTAGGATGCCGTTTCATCTTTGCTGATTGTAGTGGAATAACTTTTAAGAACATTGTCTTTCAATGCAATTCGGATCGTTTGTTCTTCCATTTGTGTAGACACCAACAACTTTTATATAAAATAAATCTGTGGGAGAAATTTTATCTTGTTAATCATAAAAGAACTTAAAATAAGCTCTTCCGATAAATTTCTTTAAAAGAAGTGACCTAATAAAACATGACACTTTCTTTTTTGTTTTGTTAATAATGTACACTAAATTAAGGGCTGTATTAGTTATGTCGTTGAGCTAGCCTTCGATCAGAAGCATAGTATAGTGTAGCCGCGTGTTGCTTCCAGAAAGAGAAACAAACGACTATTGATTGTCAAAATTTGTATATAAATATGCATATATGTATATATTCCGCTTCATTCAATAAGAAGAAACCGTCCAAGCATGAATTAGTATGCCCTGAAAAAGAAGATGATGGATAAATCAAATTTATGATTTAATATAATCCCCAAGAAAATCAATCGAATTTCTATATGGTAATCAAATATTTGCATTTGAATTTCGAGTTTTATATATTAAGTTGACTTCGTATGATGTGCACTTCTGGTTTTGACAATAAATTAGGAGAATGACAGCTTTATTCTGTGAATAATAAAATTTGGCGTCGACTAATGATGATTAATAGTAACTTATGATTTCTCTAGAAAATAATAATAGTCGTCAGTCATTATTAGAGACAGTCACTGAACAAACTGATATTTTATGAGGATTACTTTGATTGTAAAAAATTGTATAAATATGAAAGTCTCTGAAACGAGGTAAAGTCAGACATAAGAGTGCATATATAGCACATTATATAAATTTTATCACATTCAATTATGAGAATCAATTATCTATTATAGTATATATAAACTGGGTTTAAGCGCCAACCAAATTGGATGTATATTTATACAAGATCCCGTCCTGTTGATCCTTATTCGCTTAATCCAATTCATCTTTCCTTTTTCCTAAATAAAATTTATCAATTAAACAGTAATTTTTTACATTTAACTCACTAATTTCTTTAATCTTAAAAACTTTGTTAATGAAGTCTTATAAAAATGGGGGTAGAGAGACCATGTGGTATTGACGAGCTTTGTTGAAGAATATTTAATTTGGAAATTAAAGAATAATAATGTTTTAACTAACAAACTATTAGTTAAAGTGATGTACAAGCAACCTCATCCCTATAAAAATGAAAATACAAATTTAAATCTTAAGAATATTTTTACTGATATTTACGGTTTACTTGAATTTGGTTTTAATCTCTGTAATATCAAAATATGGTTTTTAAGTTCTATAGTTTCATAAGAAATTGGTTTAAGATAACCCGTCAAATATACATAGCAAAGCTAGAATTTGTTAAAAGTAAAGGAACTAAAACTTGATTAATGATCATTTCACTTTTAATGAGTTTTGGCTCTAATGTCTACACTTTTTAATGAATTTTGATTTTTTTTATCCTTAATAGTTAATGCCTTTATTTGTTAAACCCTCAAGCCTCTGATGTGATTCTTATGCAATTATAAGAATAAAAAACTACAATTTGAAACTAATTAAGTAAAAACAAAATTCTATGGAATCAACAACAATAATATTAACACTCAAAGTTTTATAATAAACATTTAAAGAACGAGGCCTCATTGTTTAATTAATTAGGTATGGATTTTGTTCGCTGTGACGTCAATTACATGTAGATATATAATCTTAAATAATAATGAAGAAATTAAAGTGTATAGAATTTTGCTTCTCCTTCACGTCCACTTGATGAGTCTCCCTCTTCCCCCCCCCCCTCCCCTCTCTATCTATCTATCTCCCTCGTTCTTTCTTTTCGAACCCTATGCGCAAACTTTACAATAAAAAAGTTCGAAGATGTTTTTTCTTTGACCTGAAAAAAAAAAAAATCCAAACGCTTGCCATGGTAAACGTTTGATGAGTCATAATAAAGTGTTAAATTACTCCAGACGTAACATCAAAAATAAAGGTTTTACTTGTTCTCAGTATTAATCAGGCGTGATATGTTTAAAAAGTTTGGAATTTAGAAATGATGTAAATAACTCTAGCTCTTGTTTTAGAGATCTTCACCATGAAATAGCTAGCACTTACCAAAAAACCTCCGAATAGTTCTTGGTTTACTTTACTGTGTTCTTATTAATTAGCTTCAGAGTAAGCAGCGCACCTAGAAGAGGTCATGATCAATAACCCCAAACCTTAGCTTGACTAATGAAAGGGTTAAAAGAGATTAAGATTCCAAGTTTGACTTGTTATATGTTGTTTCAGCAGAGATTAGACCTTAACCCTTCAGAATCCTTCATCAAAGCCCACAGGACGATTATTTTAATGCATACCCCAAGTAAACACGCAACCCTTCCAGGTAGCCAAAAATTGTCTCTCTGACTATGCCTCCCCTCTCATCACTATATATACATATATGGGTCAATCCATAAATCTTGCGACCTTACCTGGAGGGAACACAGAAATTAACAGGCTAGCTAGATATTTGATCTTTCAAAATGAAGCCTTTTCTCGCGTTTTCACTCTTTGCTCTGCTAGCTTCCTCCCTCGCATCTGCTGCTATTGTAGAACATTCATTCACTGTAAGTAATACTATATTGTTTCCTCCATTATATATATATATATATAAAAGCTTGATATTCTGCTATAAACATATCTCATCAGAAGATAAGCACTGGGCATGCATGGGAGTACTAAAATTTTGAATCTTTTCTGGAAATTAATACGTTTTATTATGCGATCCATTATATCGCAGGTAAAGGACTTCAATGTGACTCGTTTGTGCAATACACAGACTATAACTGCGGTTAATGGCAAAATTCCTGGGCCTAGAATTGACGTACGAGAGAACGACACTTTGGTCGTTCATGTCTTCAATCGTTCTCCCCATAACATTACTATCCATTGGTAACTAACTTTTTCGACCACCTATACCGACATATGGATGCAAACACATGTTGTCTTGTCACTTTATAATATGATTTATTTGATTTCAACAGGTTAACTTAATTGTTACACAATATAGAGTTTATTAATTATATATCCGTATAATAACAGAAACAGGCCCCATCAAACAACTACACATATATCACATATAGTTGGTTTGGTTCACCTGCAGGGGACATCCATACACGTCCATTATTAGTGTCGTTACCAGACTTAAGATTAGTTGAACCATTTTTGTACTTTTTGGTGAGATTCGAAAGCATATATAAACGAGATCTTGAGTTTGAAATGATAAGCAACTATATATTATATGCGTAAGCTCTTTTGCTAATTATTTCCAGCAGGTTGCGTCAATCTTCCAGGCTGGAAGATTGAAATTGACTTAGCATCACAATACGCTATATATATATATATATATTATATGCGTAAGCATCAGTGATTAATAATTCTTTACTGATTAGAAATTCTATACGGAAATGCAGGCATGGAATATTTCAAATGGGAAGTCAATGGGCAGATGGTCCAGAATATGTAACACAGTGTCCTATACGACCAGGTCAAAAGTATACTTACAGATTCACAATCGTAGGACAAGAAGGAACACTTTGGTGGCATGCCCACTCTGCTTTTCTTCGTACTTATGTCTACGGTGCTCTTATCATTCGGCCCCGACATGGTTACTATCCTTTTCCTAAACCTTACAAGGAAGTCCCAATTCTCTTAGGTATTTCTTTATGTCACTCCTCTTCTTTTGTTTCTTTGCTAACCACACTTTATCCTCAATACTATAAGAGGCATTGTTATGAACTAAATGTTGGTACCATTACTAGTGGCAATTCAAACTTCGATTTACGACGTTGTAAGATATTAACTCATTTTACTAAACTCAAACTATATTGTTCTCTCGTATTCTTTTTCTAGTAATTATTTGATTTGTCTAGATTCGAGTATATATGGTCTCATCCAATATTATTGCGGTAACTCTCTTGAAACATTTTTTTTTACATTTACATGGATTTGAACTCAGCTTGAAGCATTCATTCTACTAGCTAGCTAGGACTAATGTCAGTATTGTTTTTTCTTTCCCTTATATTTCACAAAATTTGTTATCCTAAATCACTAATGATAATCGCAGGTGAGTGGTGGAAGCCTGATATTAACCAAATATTCAACCGAATTCAGGTCACTGGCGACCTAGTCCCTCCGTCCGATGCTTTCACGATCAATGGCTTGCCCGGTGATCTGTATGACTGCTCTCAAGATCGTATGCCGTCATCCTCCTCATAATTTCTTCAAAATTTCAATTCTTTTTTTTATTTTACGATTTCTTATATAAGATCGTGTTGTAAATTGTGCGTACATATAACACATGCATGCTCATTGGTTCGTCGTTTTTTTTGAAAATAATGCAGATACTTACAAATTGAAGGTGAAGCAAGGAAAGACATACTTGTTACGCATAGTAAACACCAATCTCATCGCACAAATGTTCTTCAAGGTGGCCAAACACAAGTTCACGGTCGTCGCGGTCGATGCCGGATACACGACTCCCTATGTCACTGATGTCGTCGTCATTGCTCCCGGACAAACCACGGATGTCCTTCTGAGAGCCCACCGGCGGGTGGGCTCTTACTACATGGCCGCTTCTGCTTACGTGACCACACAAGTAATAGGATTCGACAATACGACAACGAGAGGGATCGTCGTTTACGAGGGTGCTTCCAAGTCCGAGGCCAGCGCCCCTTTGATGCCGGTGATGCCTGAGTTCAACGACACCCGAACGGCCCACAGATTCTATACGAAACTCAGTGGGCTTGTTGGTGGGCCTTACTGGGCCAATTGTCCAGAAGAATTGGACGAGCGTATGTTCATAACTGTTGGGCTGAATTTGGACTT
>JANTPZ010096725.1:0-72450 GCA_025593235.1 Vachellia pachyceras | reverse complement strand
GGTACTGAATTTTCTCAAGATTTAAACATGCAGTGCTCGAGTACTTAGTTCCAGTGCTCGAGTACTGTCAAATACTTTGATAGAATGCTCGAGTAACAGCATGAAGCATTGAACCAACTCTTTCTGAAACTTGAATCCTGACAATAATTTGAAATCTTTTAATCATAATTTTGTTATCATCAAAACAAGGTATCAACAAAACTCACCTGTAGGGTTGTCCTTAACCTAATAATAAGATCATCATAACCAAAATCAATTGCTTCAAAATACATAAAGGAGATCAATTGTAATGGGTTTGTGATAGTTTTGGCGGCGTTCCATCACAATATTTGTTGGATAATTTATCAAATTACTGTCACAAATCTAATGCAAAAAGAAAAAATTTCAATGCATTGAATCAACATAGATCTACATCTTAGATAATAATGCACAAGAATTCAAAATGATCATAAGTAAATTAAAATAAATTTGAAATGATTAACAAGGCAATCAATTATGCATATGTTTCTTAATTAGAAAAGAAAACTCGACCTGAGATTTTTTTATGAAGTCATGTCCTTTTTCAAGTGTTGGACCAAGTTCATCCAGTAGGTTTGTGGCCAGTAAAGCTTGGACAGCGAATCCAGCATCCCATTCTTGGCTTCCAAAGCTCTACATATGAATGATGGTATATATCAAACCTAAATTGCTGATATTTTATTAAATAACTTAGATTTTAAATTAAAAAATGTAATCTATAGATATGAAGATTCATTTGGGTAACTCAAAACTTTGTAAACATCTTGTGCATGAGATAAGATAAAGACCTTGTATTCTCTTCTTGGTTAAATTTCTATGATTGTATGGCGGACTTGCTCTTGTTATTGAGAGAGATAATTAATGTTCCCTCACTTTTGCAAAGAAAAAATTACATGCAAAATTTTGATTTGAAGTCACTTGACTATTTTAGTATTTTGATCTCACTAGCTAACTAAGCCCAAATTCAAATATAGTCCATGTATTGTCTTCAGTAGCATAGGGTTATAGATTGTATATGGAAAATCATATATAATTTCATTATTTTTCATTACTAGGTATGCTCTTGATAATTAGTTCACCTGCATGGTGATTCCATCTTCAGAAACCCATATGTAATCAGGAACCCTTGCAAGATGCTTCTTAAAAGCATCTCCATTTGGATCTTCCACCCAACAAGCTAGCATAGACAAAACCTGTGCCAAATAATGATGTAAAAGTGAAAAATTAGATATTGATTAGAATCATGCATGTTCATACCAAAATCAATTATCAAAGTAGCTCGGCGGGTGTTTGGTTTTGCTTAAAAAACAAAGTAATTTTATGCTTTACCAAACAACTCATCTCACATAATGTTGTAAAATACAAAATCAATTCCGCATCACTAATCTAAATGAGCACTGAGTCATTCTAACTAGTGAACGCTTCAATGAAGATAAATATTAATACCTTTTCAGCACATCCAATAGTGATGTATCGGCTAGCCTCATCTTCATATTGAATATGCTTCATTGTTAGTAGAAGAGCTTTTTCTCTCACCAACTTATTGAACGGCCAACGTGTAAGAAGTGGCTCAGCAAGTGTATATAAACTATCCCATATAAGATCTTGTATCAAAGGATGCGGATAGTAAAGATCTTCCTGTAATGATATATATCGAGTTAATATTTTAAAGTGTCCCAGAATATTTTTACGACAAAGCATTAGGTGTTTGGAAAGTTTCGAAGGGGCAATATCATCCTAAAAGGTAAGAAATCTAGGCAATGTTGCCAAGCCTTGACGGATCAAAATGGTCAACCTTTAGTTGACTGGTTATACTAAGGTGACATACCCATGTGGCATACACATACACCCAATACTTTTAAGTGAAAACTTTCCAACCATTGCCACCATCTAATCCAAATATATGTATTTATATTCCACATTAATCTATGATAATTGTTCGTTATTTGGAAGAAATCAACAAGCAAGTTTGTGTGTCAACATATAGTGATGAGTGTTCACAGAGACAAAAACTGACCTTTGCACAAAGGCGACGAGCTTTATTCCAATTAATTTTATGGTAAGGTTCAAGGTAGAGTTCTTGTCTGAGTTGAAGAATGAGAGGTGTGATGGGACCCACAAATCTTTTGCCATACAAATACGACATAGGCATGTAAACTAAACGGCAATAACACCACATCTTAGCTGCATCACAGTATGGAGGATTATTATTACATAGACATCACAATATATAGATAGTGTTCAGAAAGTGATCATACAATAGATAGAGATTTTCACGGTAAACAAAAAACATATAGTTTGGATGAGAATGACTTAAAAATCAGAGTACTAGTACTTTTTTGTGCACAAAGTTTAGAGAGTATAAATTTTTTTAGTATAAAATAAGGGAGTAAATAATTGAAATGGCATGAAATTAAAGCAAAATTAAAAATTCAAATATATATATACAATTTATACTACCTTAAGTCATTAATTAAAATTCTAGTTGGGGATCGGAATATCATCATTCATTTTGTCTCCCAAATTGGCTCTAAATTTTGTCTCCCAAATTTAAAGTATTTTCTCCATATTATCTTCATTAATTGCTTATCTTAAGGGGGTTTCTATTCAACGACAGTTAAGATTAAAGCAGTCGTACTTTAAGAAATATTGTATTTGTTACAAATAATTAATTTGACCAATTTCTTTAATTTATCCAAATTATTAGTTATCTAACTCTTATGTTAAAATTTAAAAGTAGTCTTAGAAATGTATCTTAACCATTAAAGTTTTGAATTACCTGTATGCATTGGAAGAAACGATGGAAGAAGCCAGAACTCAGGTGGCATTGGGTTTATTCCAGACCACTCAAACAATCCAAGTATCTGCATCAACATATATTGCAACATTAACATAGATATAAGCCAAAGAACTGAAAAATTTCAGCAACACACACACGTACACAAGCAAGTGAATAAAAGTACGCACTGAGAGCCAAGTCTTCCCCCATGAGGGTATGTAGGTGACACCACCATGATCAAGAATCCATTTTCGTGCTCTGAAGCAAGCATTGTCTTCTCCTCCATCAGCTTCTTCTCCAAGTATGCGCATGCATATGTAACTCAGCGTTGTACAGAACATGGTGCTGTTTCCCTCTATGTGTAGTCCCCACCCTCCATCTTCATTCTTTTATAAGTAACACGCAAGTGCGCGCAGACACAAAACATTAGTTCGTTTAAAACCTTTGAATTTATGACATATATATCATAATAATAAAGAAGATGTTTTAACATGAATGTATAAACCTGGTGATAGTATAGGTATCGAAGTATTTCTTTTCGATACTCTTTTGGGAATACACTATCAAGATGACCCGTAACATACATGCCAAAAACCTGCACCATTGATCAATTCATGTAATAGTTATTTAATCTGATGGAGAAGTAGGATTCATAACTCGTGACATACATTTGAGACTTCATATTCTTTCTATAATGATTCAAACTAGACAGTGCTTTGCTTTTGAATCATCAGCAAGATACTCGTTACTTGCATCTTTAAATGTACCAAGCAAAATAACTTCACCAGAAACTCATTCACCCTTGCCCTAATATCTTGTACAATAACTTCTGATTATCTTGAAAAACAACCAGAATATCCTCATAGTTATGAACTAATGTTCTTTATTTTGAATGGAATTTGGTTGAATGTATATGTACATTTTGGACCTTGATGTTTTGGCTGAATGTATTGAGGTTTGACATATTGTAATATCAACTTGTGTTCTATTGTGTTTGTTATTATATGTAACTTTAGTGTTGGCGGTTGCATTGCTTACCCTCCATTCTATTTTTCAAAATCATTGACAAATTAAGACAACATTACCCACAACAAAGCACAAATTGAAAAGCAAAACAATGCATATCGATTACCAGTATAACAACATCCCACTAACACAGTAATACATTATATATATATATATTTAGATATATATAATCATGAACTCAAAGCCAATAATACAGTTAGTGGTGTCCAAATGTGTCCAGTTTTAGACATCCCATCCAAGTCAACAATGGAGCTTATTATTATTTTTTAACATGGTACATCCTGTTTTGACTGAACGTCATCAAGCTTGGACTCAAATTTCATAGGACAAATTGTTAGCCCAATCTTTATTGGGCTCATATATTTCATAACACCCAGTGTCACTGGTTCTCTTCCATTGACATTTAACTCACAGAAAATCAATCCCCACAAAAATATAACAAGGGTTTATAACCATACTTAATTAAATCATGTAATTAAGTATTTTCAATATATTTTGTATGATTTTAATTTAATATTGTGATTTACAACATATTTTTTCAGGCATGTTTTCGGCCTCTTTTAGGCCTTTTGCATGTGGGCTGTTGATCTAACATGCTTTCATACAGGCCACAGGCTAGGTCAGGCCGAAAATAGACCAAGGCCCAGGCCCAAAAATTGGCCTGTACACAGGGCCTGTTTGGGGTGGAGCCTAGCTGTTTTAACCTATTTCCACTCTTAATTAGATGCAAGATAGTCATCGGTTTGCTAACAAATGTTAGTCTAATTGATAAGGAGTTGACTCATAATCCATAAGGTTATGAGCGTTAATCTCATTATTAATGTGATGATCTTATTGGTAAATAATATGTAAGCAGCTCTATAAACGCTCATTAGACACAAAGGTATTTTTTTGGCTCTAATGAGCCCGACTTGAGCCTCCCAAGTATTTCTTTGCACTAAAAACATCATCAACCTCTACTCCATTGCTTCAGTTCGGGAGTGGTGGCTATAGAGCTACATTGGAAGGTTTTTAAATTCTAAGTACATGGTGAGGGAATTTTTGGGATCACGAACATAGAGGAAGAGCTAATGAGTTGTTGAGGGCTGCTGCATCCTATTTTAATACATACACACACATTAAAAATAAGGTTACAGTCTAATTTTATTTCAAAAGTTTTCACTTGGGAGTAATGTCATTATGTAAGTATCCAAATTATAGCAATTTTGCCCCAGCTATTATACTAATTAATATAAGTTGGACCTTTAGTTGACTAAACATATATGCTGAGTTAAAATTTCACTTATTATCCACATTATTTATGTTTTAAATTTCTGTACAAATTTGCCCTTATAGCTTTCGCTCAGAAGCAATACTTTTTTTTCCTTGTCTTTGTCTTGAAGGTTTTTGCTTAGGAACAATGTTGGTTAGAAAGTTTTTTTGTCTCAATATAAACCCAAAGTTTTAAAATATAGCAATGTTGCTCCATTATGTTAAAAAACTGACGTAATCGTTAACATTTTTAACAGTTAAGAGGTAAAATTGCTTCACTTCAACAATTTTGAACCAACCTTAAAGATTAAAAAACTTTCAAAATTACATTACTTCATAGAGAAAATTTCCCGACAGATTTTCACCTTAACTCTCATATATATACACTCTTGTCAATCATGAATGTAAAACCTCATTTTTATGCATTTTACACTACAAATAAAGTCTTATATTTAAGATTGAAATGAGTATATAGGTATAGCTATATCTCTCCTTATAGTACTACTGTGTTGGGAGAGATCAAGTTGAAAATTAAAGGATATGCGGGCGTGCTTACCAAAGGTTGCATAAAATAGAGACATCCAGCAATCTGAGCAGGCCAGTGACCATCTTTTGATTGTAATGCAGATATATAACGTGTTGCCCTCTTCACAGTGTTACCAACTTTCTCATCATTTATTTCCTCCCCACTTTCTATCTTCACACTTGCTATTGTTTGTTTGAAATTCTTTTCCCTCAAAAACTTCAAATAAATCAACA
Source organism: Vachellia pachyceras (assembly GCA_025593235.1). Lineage (NCBI taxonomy): Eukaryota > Viridiplantae > Streptophyta > Magnoliopsida > Fabales > Fabaceae > Vachellia > Vachellia pachyceras. The sequence goes on along the minus strand of JANTPZ010096725.1, from coordinate 66,617 downwards.
TAAACATTAGCCACACTAGGAGGTGAAAATTAAAAGAAATTAAAATGTGAAAGTCAAGTTCTACAATTCCAATCTTATATATATATATATATATTTGATATAAGCAACCAAATTACGAAGATGTAAAAAGTTAATTAATATTAACTTCTCTCAAACGTGCGCTTCAAATCATATACTTTCTTTGCATGCAAAAAATGCCTATAAACTTTAAAAAAGAGGAAAAAAATATCAACTCCATCTACTTTGTTCTATCATTTAGATCTTTTATTTTTTTGTCAATGAACAGTGTGTCCAATTACTAGATTGAATTGGAATGGTGGATTCGTGAATCATTGGAATATTCTTACTTTTTGTCCAAGAGGAAGGGGCAAAAAATGCCTATAAACTTCCAAAAAAATGCCTATAACTTAAGCTAGTTTATGTTGAGTGGGCCCCATAATATTATTTTTTTTAAATGATCGTCTTTGAAAAACAGGAACCATGCTCTCTCTTTTTTGATTTTTTCACCTTCTTTTCGGTCTCTCTCCCATCTGTCTCCCCCCAACCCCAATTATATTATTCTTACAGTGAGCTCAATCTGTTGCCAATTGATCATAAAGATCCGCGCATTCACCCCAATGATTAAGTTGACAAACACGAGCACTAGAATTCTATTATATGCCAGCAGAAATGCATCGCTGCTGGTGGAGCTGACAATGCAAGTAATGAACCAGTGGAATTATTGGAATTCCCATGAAAGACGGTGAAGATGCCAAAATCAAAGGACAAGAGATCAAGTATTAAGAAAGGTACGTCCTTGAAGGAGTGAGGAAGATGATTGTAACAGATTTGGGTTTGTTGGGGTCTTCGTTATTACCCACGATGCTTCGTATTCCGCCTGCCATGCTCGACGCCAAAGAACGAGCAAATAGAAAGAGCATCGTTTTCTTGCCCCAAATATAATCATTTCAAAAATAATATTGCGTGTGAAGATGACAAGGGATCAAAATCACGAGTGTTAAACTTGTGGGATCAAAGCCAACATAACAAACTTAACGGGTCAAAATTATATTAAATCAATTATAAAATAAGAAAAGCTTGCTTGTGAAGATCTTTGCTATTGCACTTTCTTAGGAGTCCATTGGTGAGCCTGAGAGTTGTTTGACAGATTGAAATTAATTGATCATGAGAGAAGCTTAGTTAGCCTACTAGACATTTTATTTAGTAGATAGAGTAAATTATATTTGAACCATTCAGATATAATTTAAATAGTTCGTATTTAATTTTTTTAAAAGTCTACATTTTTCTTAATAAATTTTTCCAATAGATGTAGAATAAAAAATAAAAACAGACTCTTAACTACTATTTTTTTTAAAAATAATTTTTATTTAAGAAATCACAATTAAAGAGAAAAGAAAATATGGATCATGCAGATTTGATCAGTTCTCCCTACAAAGTATTAAATGCTTATCAGAAAACCAGGTCTAAAAGGGAAGTTGAGCAAAAACCAAAACGGGTTATCCCAAGTCATATTTGCTCCAAGTTCGATTATCAACTCCGCCGGACCAATGGTTGGATCACCGCTTTCCAAATCACCTCGATCTCTAGCTAGTACTTTTGTACTGTGATGTAAAAAATGACTATCTATATGAAGAACTGTAGCTTATTAAAAAAGAATGAGAGAGTAAATAAGGTTAGATCAACTCAAAATAAGAGCGGAGGAATATATATTAAAGAAAAGAAAACAAACTAACTCGGTAGGTAAAAAGAACAAAACAATGGAAAGACAAATGGTGTAAAGAAAAGTGAAACATGATCTGATAGAGAGAATTAATGGGCAAAAGATGAAGAAATGAAGGAATTCAAAGAGACCTGAAAACGCCATAGAAGGTCACCGCAAGGCTTGAAGTTGAATCTATTGCTGTAGAAATTTCGACGAGCAGCTTCAACCTCAGCAAGTTCCTCAGGAGTTCCTTCATCAGCATGAAACTCCCATATCTGCCTTCCAGTGAAGTTGTTTGTGCTGAATATGTAAGGATCCTTCCCTCCCTCTCCTATCTTCAGCCTCCACATTGTGATCTCTCTCTCTCTCTCTCTCTCTCTCTCTCTCTCTCTCTCTCTCTGTGTGATCTGCAATGATATCAAATTCACTTTATATTTGTATACGTGCGTCCTCACATTTACATCAGTCATGTTATTAAGTGTTACTAACACACGCACGCACGTGACCCTTATACCTAATAAATATTATGGTTGCGGGGGATGCCACAGAAATGGATGTTTCATGTAAAAGTTGCTCCTTTGATCCTAATACCCTCAATTTATTATGTGTTGACTCAGTTCTCTTATGTTATAATGAATATTAAATATAAATAAATTTATAAAGTTGATGAATTTTAGAATAAAGTTAGCGGTGTTAAAGGTTTTCATTGATTTACATGAAACGTGTTGAAAGTAATTTATAAATAAGATTAGAGAAATAATTAGTAGGTACTGTTTTGGTTTTCAGGAAAAAAACAAATAAAGTAGGCAGTGTTTGGTTGGGGGTTTTCTGGAGGGGTAATTAAGAGTTATTTTGTAGGTGTCACTAGCGGCAACAAGGCGTCCTAATGCAAACTAAGTGCCATAACTCAATGCTTGAATTGTTGATATATCTTCAAAACATTCTGTAGAATTCAAAAGTTGATCATGATGATAATCCAAACAAATATCGAATTGTAGAGACAGAGGATGAATTTTAGAAAAACTGAAAAATATTCAATTGCATAATTTTTTTTTCGAGGCACCTAAAAAAGTTATGGGTCCTAAGGATAATTTTTGATAAAAAGATTGGAATTTCAGGATATTGATCTCAAAAATTTACGAAAGACATCATATTACTACACCATTTTTTCTCGCAAATAGTACATCAAAATGGCATCCTTTTACGTAGGATCTAATAATGGAAAGGAAAAATTAGAGTAAAAGATCTGAAATAAATAATATTTATTGTGAAGGATCATAAATATTGAAATTATTTAGAAGGATCAAGAATAAAAATACAAAAACTTAAAAATATTGAATTTCCCCTAACAACAATTTCTATTTATCCCCTACATTCTCTCCCACACTATACTTTTAAAAATGGTACAAAATTTTATATTTCACTAAATTAAACAATTTTTCTCAAATTTAGTGGAAGAAATTACACTTTGTTCGATTTTTTTCAAAATTATATATTCTTTAAAGCTTAACACAAACTTTAATTAAATAAAAGAATTATATAATGTTAATAAAACTTAATATTTTTTATAATTTATTATATATGTTTATTAAATGTTATATAAGTATAGAAATTAAAAATAAAATCTACACAGTTTAAAATAATTCAAATAAAATTGATATGATTTAGTTTTAGAAGAAATTTATGTGTGCTAATGAAAGAAATGCATGTAATGTTAATACATAAAAATATCTAGATAACCTATCATATTATGAAAAGATATCAAACGAGTTTATTTTTATAAGAAAATATAATTTATATTAGTATTGATAATATAAAATAAACAACTTGATATTATATTCATTAATTAAATGATATGATGAACATATGAATACAAAATTTGGTAAAAATAAAAATTAACAAAAAATACTATCATATCAAATATGATTTATGGATAATTTTAGTTTTTCATAAATTTTAAATGTAATAACTAATGTAAAAGGTTTAGCTATGGGCAACTTAGTAATTTTAAATTTCTATTTTGAAGGATGATCCTTTTAAGTAATTACCATTTTAATGATCATTTATAATAAATATTATTTTCTCCTAGTCCTTTATTTTAATTTTTCAAATGAAAATAAACAAGATAGAACATTTGAAAAGATGCAAATAGTTGGAAAAATTTAAAAGGCATTCAACACCTCAAGTTCATTTATGCCTTAGGGGTTTACTGTGTTCAAGGATATACGTTTTGTCGTATGGCTTAGGCATGTATATCTTGAATATTAAAAGGGCAATTTATTTTTAATAATTATTGAGAATAAAAATAATATAATACAAATTTCAGACATACTGATATTATTTCTTATAAGTAATAATTCTTCATTTGTAAAATAATTCTTTCATACTGCTTCTGATCCTTAATATAATAGTCAGTTGATTTTTTCTTGAAATGTTAAAGAAGTTAAATACATTACTTACAAGTATTTATTTACAAATATTATTAAATTATATATTATTTTATAAATGAGATAAATTAATTGAGAGTAAAAATGGTAAACTTAAATACTATAAAGTAACATATTTATCTTCTTCAATCTCTTAAAAAAAGTAAATTGATTATTAAAAAACATACCACAAATATTCAAATTAAAGAACAAGTCCAACGAATGGATGGCTAATATTAGGCTTTAGAATCCAATAATCAATATCACCACAAGAATGATGGTGACGAAGGACAAGGCTCCATTCTACATTTAATGAATCAATATTTGTGATGGTAATTTTATTGTTACCCCTCTCGGTTCTTTTTATAAATAAGAATTTATGTGCAACAAATTTTTATTCATTATCTTTCATACACACTTTTTATAAATAAAGGTATAATAAAAAAAGGAATCCATATATTATATGTTTATTGATTTTAACTAATATTTTAACTGTGTTAGGCTGTATTTAATAGTTCTGATATTATATTTGACATCACATAAATAATTTTTTTGATTATGATAAATTATGAATATTGAGGGATCTAACTTCAATTTTTCGGACTTGAAATATATTTAAACCAAATTATTATCGTTTTTATTTTTTAATTATTTAATCATATACTTTTGATAGCTATTAATAGATGAAAGTTGATAAAAGTGAACTCTTATTAATATATTTTTTGGACTCTAATTGGTTAGCATGCGTTTCCCATTTTTTATTTATCACAAACCACTCTCAATCTATTTTCTACCTTTTCTTTTTAAATAGATATCGCTCTAGCTCTTTCACATGATACATATAACTAAATTACATAAATTAAAAAGTAAGTTATAATTGATTAAATTTGATATTAAAATTGCAATTTATTTTTAATAATTATTGAGAATAAAAATAAAAAATAATATAATAAAATTTTCAGATAAGCTGATATTATTTCTTATAAATTATATTTCACCATTTGTAAAATAATTCTCTTATACTACCTCCATTCATTAATATGATAGTCAATTGACTTTTTTCTTAAAAGATTAAGAAAGCTAAATATATTACTTAAAAGTATTTATTTACACATACTATTGGATTATGGGAAATTTAATCCGAGATCCCAAATAAGCAATTTATTTACGAAAAGGTCCCATGGATGAAAATATTTATTCTGAGGTCCCAAGGTAGGACCTCATGTTGTCAACACTATCGCATCGTGTTGTCATTATCGACACATAGTGTTGTCATTACCATCGCACATGGTGTTGTCAACACCAACGCATGCTATTGTCGATATAAGGATCTCATGTTGTCAACACCAGCGCTTGGAACCTCAGAATAAATATTTTCATCCATGGGACATTTTCGTAAATAAGTTGCTTATTTGGGACCTCAGAATAAATTTCACTTGAATTATTTATCATTTATAACTCAAACAAATTAATTTAGAGTAAAAATGGTAAATTTAAATATTTTAAAATAACGTATTTATCTTTTCTAATATCTTAAAAAAAGTTAATTGACTCTTAGAAAACATGCACAACAAATATTCAGATTAAAGAATACGTCCAACAAATGGATGGCTGCAAATATTAGGCTTTAGGATCCAATAATCAAATATCACCACAAGAATGATGGTGACGAAGAGCAAGGCTCCATTCTACATTTAATGAATTAATATTTGTGATGGGAATTTAAACGTTACCGGTTCTTTTTACAACAATTTCTTTGCAATAAATTTTTATTCATTATCTTTTATATACTATTTTTACAAATAAAGCTATAATTAAAAAAGAAATGCATATCTTACATATTCATTTCTTTTAAACTATGTTATGTTGTATTTAACAATCATAGTATTATATTTGAACATCATAGAAATATTTTTGTTGAGTGTGATAAATGATAAATGTTGACGGACTTAATTTCAATTTTTTTTGGATTTGCAATATATTTAAGGCAAATTATTATCTTTTTTTTGTTGATATGATTAGTTTTGATGATGTCAAATATAAAAGAGCAAAATGTTTTTATAATGCATATTGATTTAATTCTATATTTATGCATTCTTTTTAATTGGAAGATGATATGGTTAAATAACTCAATTTGAATGATAAAATGTTTTCAAATAGATATTATATCATTATACATTGAGTTACCATTAATTTAAATCTCATTTGGATGCTCAAAACTAATTCTTGAAGATGAAAATAGAGTTTAATGAGTTTCTGGAGCTTCTTGAAATAAAACTTTACGGACCTTTTGTGGTTCCAGGTTTTTGAAACTCAAAATTATTTTAAATTTGGTGAAAAAGTTTCAAAACTCAAGTTTGGTATTCTCAAAACTCAAGTTCTGTAACTTCCTGTCAAAACTGGAAATTGGAATTGGAAGTTTGAAAAAGAAGTTTTTATGCTTAGTTCAAAAACTCGAGTCCAAAATTTTCTAGAACTTGAAATTTCACAAAACTTGCAGTGAAAACTGGAAGTTTTGGATTTAAGTTTTTAAACATGTTATAGAACTTGAGTTCCAGTTTTTCAGAACTTGAAATTCCACAAAACTTGCAGTAAAAACTGGAAGTTTTGGATTCAAGTTTTTCAAATATGATATAGAACTCGAGTTCCAGCTTTTCAGAACTTGAGTTTTGCAAAACTAGAAACAAAAACTGGAAGTTTTAGATTCAAATTTCACAGAACTCGAGTTTCAAGATTTCAGAACTCGAGTTTTACAACTGTTACACAGAACTTGAATTGAAAACTGTAAGTTTTGACTGGAAGTTTTTAGAACTCGAGTCCCTGAGATTTTGAACTCAAGTCTCGAGGACATTTTCAACTGAACAGTTTTTCGCACGTTTTAGAACTCGAGTCCTCATTTCCATAATTTGAAGTTTTACAATTGGACTTCAAAACTTGATATCAAACATGAAGTTTCAAATAAAAGTTTTTCAACTATTTTTCAGAACTTCCATTGCATACTCGAGTCTCAAAAGAAAGTTTCCCAAAACTCGAGTCATGTTTATCAAAACTGGAAGTTTCACTGCTGAGCTATTAAATTCTATGTTGTAGAACTCGAATCATGAGATATTGAGAACTCCAGTTCCCTATTCTCTGACACAACCTCTGACACAGCTAAGCGTACGCTTTACCAAATCTTTCCTTATTTATACTTAGCCCATTTGAATATCACCTGCTCTCATAAATGCTTCATGCTTAGACTTATTAACAAGTAATGGGCATCTCTGAACATGTTTTCGATGTGGGCTCAATGGATAAATTCACAGACAATAGACATACAGCGTGCCAGAGTCATTAATGCGTATCGTTGGGCATTGAAGCAAAGTGTAATGGAAACGAAACTGTTTCTAACGAATTAATCTTCTTCAACAAACACTCGCTTCTTGTCAGAACTTCAACGGCTAATCTTTCTCTTTCAACAAGCAAATATTGTCAGAACAGATGAAATTTGAAAAATAAAGCACAAGAGCCAAAGTGCAACGGAAAATACGATGCTACTCTACAACAGATATATTTTGCCAACATCTATAAATAAGAGGAAGCAACCAACAGAGAAAAGAGAGAGAAGAATATGGAGTCACATAACACAAAACAGAGAGTGTGGATTCGAGTAAATCCCACAGCATTAAGTCTCTGATATTATTCTTCTCCTAGAGCTTCAATGATTATCTATCCACTCTTTGAGAGAGTAAATTGATTCATCAAAACTCATTGTATTTCCGTGAGAAACTCAAGATTGGGATCTTGAGATTGTTGATTTGAGTTCGAGTTGGAAAACAGAGTATGTTGGTCTCTATTATAATGCAGTTTATGAGGGAGTGTGATTTTCAGTGTAACCTTACATGTGGTAAGGGGGAGTGATTGTAAAGGTTTCTCAAGTACCTACGTTACAAACTTGAGTGGGTTCATAAATGCTTGGAAACATTTATGGGGTTCTCAAGTACCCACCGTTACGAACTTGAAACAGCTTTGCAAGTGTCTGTAGAGAACTTGTGGATGTAATGGTTTTCCAAGTACCTGGTTTAAACTTGGATGTTATAGTGGATTGAAAATCTCAGAGGAGTCTGAGGACTGGACGTAGGTCAGAGAGGGTCAAACAAGGATAAATTGTCGTGTGCTTATCTTTCTTTTATTTTCGTTAACTTATATTGATTTTTCTCTTATTCTATCCAATTTCATACTCTATTTTGATTAACTTATGATTTGGGAATTCTCATCAACTGAGATTTGAAAAAAAAATTGTAACACCCAATTCACTCCCCTCTTGGGTGACAACCATTCTAACATTTTTTAATTATTTAATCATACACTTTTAATTTGATAGATATGAATAGATGAAAGTTGATAAAATAACTGAACTCTTATGAGATTATGATTTGAGTTTATGATAAGAGTTTACATTCCTATTATAAGTTTGCTTAAACTCATGAGTTTGATAATTTTGGTTAGAATTATATTTTGATCTTTTACATATGTAAGAAATAACATTAATTCACTGGAATCCAATTGGTCCCTTTTTGTGCTTGTTTTCTCTAGACATATTCCATAATAAGAAATAAGATATTTTTACACTTTATAAAATTATATTATAATTATTGAAAATATTATACATATTTTTTGTGTTAGCTATTAATTAAGTATTATAATTATATTTATCAATTTTGATAATTATAAATTTATATTTTATTTATTAAATATAATTTATAATTACATTTTATTAATAGTTTTACAAAGTTTATGGGGGAAAACATCTTAAGTAAAAGAAGGTTAAAATTTTCCACATATAAATATTTCTCTCATCTCTCCATCTTCATTCTTTATAAGTAACGTGCATGTATGCATACACTTGTAAAGTATTACTTCGCACATAAGCTTGTAAAACTGTAATATATCAACATGGATTATTAATGACATTGTAAGTCATTACAGTTTTGATTGAATTTTTGTTTTAATTCTTATAATTTAAAATAACTGGTTTTATTCTTATAATTTTATGAAGACTTAGTTTGAGTTTAAATTTTATGAATCAAAAAAAATATTCAATAAAAGTATAAGAATTAGCATCAGTATACCCTATGGATATATATATATATGGGACTGAATAACCCTGTGAATTTTGAACTAAAATGTACAAGCCTGGTGATAATATAGATATGGATGGACCTTCGATACTCTTTTGGGAATACACATTATGAAGATGACTTGTAATATGCAAGCAAAAAATCCTGCACCATTGATCAATTCATGTAATAGTTATTTAATAAGGAACATATATTGATAACATCTTGAGTTGGAGAGAGTCCTTAAACTTATCGATCCCACTTCTCATATTAATGTAAACATATTAAAGAAAAGAAAGAGTAGTTGGAAAGTAATTAGTTAGAAGATGAAGAAAGAGAAGGATGATAGTACTTGTAGGACCCTAATTGGTTAGCTTGTGTTTTCCATTTTTTATTATCACGGACACGCATGCATATAAGTGGGTACGGATTCAAAATGCTTCTCATACAACAAATTGTGAGCAATCAAGCTTTGGAGAAAAGAAAAATAGAAATAACAAATGAGGAAAAATTTAAATGAAGAAGAAATGAAGGAAAGAAACATGGAAGCGATTATTGCAAATAATTAATGCATCAAAGTGGCTTATTAAGCGGTCTAAAATATTCTGCTAGTTCATTGTTAAGAAAAAAATTTAAATTATTATTGAGAAATTTAATGCACTTTTTTAACTCATTTTTTTAATTTTGATGAAATCCAAAGTAATTGCTAAATCACAAAGTAGTACTATTCAGAGCCTTCTTTATAACTTATGGTTGCCGGGGGCACAGGTGAAATAATGGATGTTTCATATGAAAATGTAAAATTAATTACATGAGGTCATAATTTCCTTGGATACAGTAATGTCATATTGAAAAGTCAACTTATTTCATATTATTAATTAATTACAACGTTTTTCTTTTGCCAACTAATTAATAGTACTTTGTTAAAGGTATGGTCCCTTTCAATTGCTGGATTATTAATTTCCAATTAGGTGAGCTTTCCTTCAACCATCTCAACATCGTTTTGCTGCAGTTTAGGAAAACGATCTTTTAAATAAAACAAAGTATTGAATACAATAACAAATGCTCCGATAATACTTCACACCTAATTCTTGCATCACACTCTTAAATGAGAAGTCTTGCCTTTATTTTGGACATATAAGAAATATCGTTTTCAAGGAACGAAATATTAGAATGGACTGGTCGGTTTAGGTTGGAAATGCCTTTATTTTGGACATATAAAGATATGATAAAAGAACATAGAAGAAAAATGTTAAGACAGCGATAAGAAAATACGCCCTTAATAGAGCTTCGTGCTGATAACGTGTTATGAAAATATGAGATTTGAGATTGGGAAGATGAACAAACAAGAGAGAAATTATACAGAGGAGAGGAACAATTCTTATTCATCTTTTTCTACATCATATATATTACATATCTTCCATATATATAGGCATTCAACTCAACTAATATTACATAAAATAAATACAAATATCAATTCCCATAAGTACACAATATGCCACCATTACATAAAAACATCTGAACGTTATTCATGAGAGAGGTTATAAAAACATCTGAATATGGAAGGCCAATATTTTATTGATTGAACTTTGGAAAGCAGCGCTTGAGTTCATGTTTATTACAAATGACATAATTTATTTATTGAACTTGGGAAGGCGACGTAACACGACTGCGATATTCAGCAAGAGCCCAAAGTGGGAAAATATTTCTATACATTGGATAATGAAGCATGCAATTCTTCATGAATACGCCAGTAATTTCCTGAAAATAATGAAGTCACAACAATTATTATATTGGTTCACAACCAAAATAATGAACAATGCAATTCTTCACAAATGCTCATAATAAGTGAAAAGGTACAAACTTGTTGTGGCCAGTCTCCGTTCTCCAGTTGAGCATTGATTAAGACTCTTGCTGCACGATGAAGAGGGTTTGGATCTCTCTCAACCTTCCAATAAATAAAATTTGATTTTATCTTCTTTTTTATTTTTTTGTAGATTACCACTAAGCATAAAAATTGCTATTCACAATAAAGATTAACTAGAATCACCTGTCCAGTGTATATTAGAGCCATCATGGCCCATGCTGTCTGTACCACATTTGATCTATTACCTTCAAGGGGAACATATTTCTGCATCATGCATTTAAAAAATCATAACAAGTGACTAAAAGGACCAAGAGTAGCTACTAGAGGGATATAAAAGGGAAAATTAATATTATAAAAGCACAAAGAGTAGTTACTATAGGGATATAAAAGGGAAAATTAATATTAAGTTCCAATGATTTTACCTTACTTATTCATGCTACTTTAATTAATTCACGAGAAGAGAAAAAATTACCATTAACTTATTTAATATGCCGTAAATTGAAATGTTTTTACACTATTACTCTTATTGAAGAATTTGGATGAAATAAGCATTAACTAACAAAATTGGAAAAGAATATTAATTGTAAAAAGGAAAATAGAAAATGAGCATTAATTATCTTCCAAGTAATTTATACTTTTAATTAAGTCATTCTTCTAGAAGTGACCTATATTGTAGATTAGAAGGAATATCAGTTTCTATATTAATAATATATTAATATGTGAGAAAAACAATATTAGAGACTGTTACGTTCTCACTTATATTTAAGGAACAACTTTGCCAAATAGATCTAATAGCATTAAAATAAACCAAATTATACAGTTATACATGCAAGGAAATGATCTTGACTGTAATGATTTTTTTAAATCAATAAATTTTATTCCATCATTTTATATTTTAAAAAACCTCTTTTGTTTTGTATTTTTGGAAAACTTATATATGTCACTTGGTCAACATCCATATAATCTCTAATTAAAAAATTACAAGGACTAATGACTATAATAACCGAGGGAAAAAACTTGATGTATGGCTATAAGTTGCTTGGTCTAAATTTTATTATTACAAGAACCGAACACAAACAAAAAAAAACTGCAAGAGCCTAATTAAAAATCAGGCACTAGTTATTAATGAATTAATATTTCATAGATTAAGTTTCTTGTAAATGTTGTGTGTGTGTTAATGATTAATTTATATAGTTATTTACCTTTTTTGGACATGAAAGATAGCTCTCTCCCCAGCCACCATCATCCTTTTGTGAATTGAGGAGAAAATTCACAGCTTTAAGAATGGAAAGACAATTATTGTAAGTCTCTCCAGCAGCAACAAGGCCTCCTAATGCAAACCAAGTCCCATAAATGAAGCAAACGCCCCAATTGCCGTACCATGCACCTTCTTCTGTTTGTGTCTCTTCAAGAAACCTCACAGCCTTCTCAATAAAACTTTTAATCTCTGTCGTTCTATGTGTTGGATACAGCTTTGAGAATAACACTAATGCCTGTATTGCTGATCCTGTACATTCTACATATTCATGTTCCACTACAATGTCTTCAAAAAATTCTGTAGGATTCAGCACCTGATCATGATCATCCAAACAATACCTTTTAATTATTTTTGTTCACTTCCATTGCAATTCAAATTATATACTACCATGTTCCTTAGTATAAGAGGCAGCTGACTTTTTTAGAGAAGATTTAAAAAGTTAAAGAAATTACTTTGCTATAATATATATTCTAAAAGGAGATCTTCTGAAATACTTATATTCATCATTAGATCATGTATCAGTTTATAAGTCAGAAAAATTATTTTTAGAAAAATGATCAATGTATCAGTAGTTAACTAGCTTCATTAATCTCCACAAAAAAGTCAAGATGATCTTATATTAAGGATTAGATGTATAATATATTGGTAAGATATGCTTCTTACCTCTAACCAATCTTGACCTTTGACTGGTTCCCATGCTGCTAAACCACCATTATTACTCTATAAGTACATGAATTTAAATTTATGTTAGTCGCCGATGAATCAATGTACAGGGAGAATTTAAAAGGGAAAATTGGTTAAAAGTACATGTTTGAAAATTTAATTGACTCAAAGGACCTAGATTTAAACAAGTATAATTCATTTTGAGTTGTCTGCAATATACATTTACCAATGTGCAAAAGACTTCTGTTTTATAGACTTCGCTTATATTTAGTTGAAAATGAGTTGCACTTTGACCTATAAAATTTTTAAACAGATACTTGTAATCAATTTTCCTATGAAAAGACTACAATTTTAAGGTGAAAGACTTGCCTGAAGTGATAAAAGAAGATTAATGGAATCATAAAGCCTTTCTGGTTCCATCCTTTCACCCACAATCTTTTGTGGTAACATTGATAGAAGAAGACAGCACTGAAATAGACCAAAGCATATTAATTATAGGCAACATCTCTCTCTCTCTCTCTCTCTCTCACAAGGTTGAAGATGAACAAAACAATTGACTTGTTCAAGTAGCAACTTGTTCACCTTCAAAGCCTCAGCAGTACAATCAGAAACTTGCCATCCATGGTCCTGATCAGAGAAGGTCCATGCCCCTTTAGAAATGTGACGATACATACTCTTAAAGTCACCTGTAGGGTTGTCCTTAACCTAATAATAAGATGATCATAACCAAAATCAATTACTTTAAAATACATAATAGGAGATCAATTGTAATGGGTTTGTGATAGTTTTGGCAGCGTTCCATCACAATATTTGTTGGATAATTTATCAAATTTCTGTCAAAAATCTACAGCAAAAAGAAAAAATTGCAATGCATTGAATCAACATAGATCTACCTCTTAGATAATATTGCACAAGCATTCAAAATTATCATAAGAAAATTAAAATAAATCTCAAATAATTAACAAGACAATCAATCATGCATATGTTTCTTAATTAGAAAAGAAAACTCCACCTGAGAATTTTTTATGAAGTCATGTCCTCTTGCAAGTGTTGGACCAAGTTCATCCATTAGGTTTGTGGCAAGTAAAGCTTGGACAGCAAATCCAGCATCCCATTCTTGGCTTCCAAAGCTCTACATATGATTAATGGTATTTATCAAACCCAAACTGTCGATATTTTATTAAATAAATTAGGTTTTAAATTAAAAATTGTAGTCTATAGATATGAAGATTCATTTGGGTAACTCAAAACTTTGTAAACATACTGTGCATGAGAGAAGATAAAGACCTTGTGTTCTCTTCTTGGTTAATAGTCTATGATTGTATGGCGGACTTTTGCAAAGAAAAAAAAATTACACGCAAAAATTTGATTTGAAGTCACTTGATTGTTTTAGTATTTTGATCTCACTAGCTAACTTAGCCCAAATTCAAATATAGTCCATGTATTATCTTCACTAGCATGTGGTTCTAGATTGTATATGGAAAATCATATATAATTTCATTATTTTTCATTACTAGGTATGCTCTTGATAATTAGTTCACCTGCATGGTGATTCCATCTTCAGAAACCCATATGTAATCAGGAACCCTTGCAAGATGCTTCTTAAAAGCATCTCCATTTGGATCTTCCACCCAACAAGCTAGCATACACAAAACCTGTGCCAAATAATGATGTAAAAGTGAAAAATTAGATATTGATTAGAACCATGCATGTTCATACCAAAATCAATTATCAAAGTAGCTGGGCCGGTGTTTGGTTTTGCTTAAAAAATGAAGTAATTTTATGCTTTACCAGACAACTCATCTCACATAATGTTGTAAAACACAAAATCAATTTCGCATCACTAATCTAAATGAGCACTGAGTCATTCTAACTAGTTACGCTTCAATGAAGATATATATTAATACCTTTTCAACACATCCAATAGTGATGTATCGGCTAGTCTCATCTTCATAGTGAATATGCTTCATTGTTAGTTGAAGAGCTTTCTCTCTCACCAACTTATTGAAGGGCCAACGTGTAAGAAGTGGTTCAACGAGTGTATATAAACTATCCCATATAAGATCTTGTATCAACGGATGCGGATAGTAAAGATCTTCCTGTAATGATATATATAGAGTAAAAGGTTAAAAGTGTCCCGGAACATTTTTGGGATAGTGCAATGGGTGTCTGGAAGTTTTCAAATGGGCAATATCATCCTAAAATTTACGAAATCTAGGCAATGTTGTCAAGCCTTGACAGATCAAAATGGTCAACCTTTAGTTGACTGGTTATACTAAGGTGACATACCCACATGGCATACACATACATCCAATACTTCTTAGTGAAAACTTTCCGAGCATTGCCACCATCTAATCCGTGTATGTGTGTGTATATATATATATGTATGTATTTATATTCCACATTAATATATGATAATTGTTCGTTATTTGGGAGAAATCAACAAGCAAGTTTGTGTGTCTACATATAGCGATAAGTGTTCAGAGGGACAAAAACTCACCTTTGCACAAAGGCGACGAGCTTTATTCCAATTAATTTTATGGTAAGGTTCAAGGTAGAGTTCTTGTCTGAGTTGAAGAATGAGAGGTGTGATGGGGCCCACAAATCTTTTGCCATACAAATACGACATAGGCATGTAAACTAAACGGCAATAACACCACATTTTAGCTGCATCACAATATGGATGATTATTATTACATAGACATCACAATATATAGATAGTGTTCAGAAAGTGATCATACAATAGATAGAGATTTTCACGGTAAACAAAAGACATATAGTTTGGATGAGAATGACTTAAAAATCAGAGTATAGATTTTTTTAGTACAAAATAAGGGAGTAAATAATTGAAATGGCATGAAATTAAAGCAAAATTAAAACATCAAATATATATATATATATATAATATTTATACTACCTTCACTCATTAATAAAAGATCTAGTTGGGGATCGAAATTGGCTTTAAATATATTATCATAATTCATTTGTCTCCCAAATTAGTATTTTCTCCATATTATCTTCATTAACTGTTTTCCTTGAGGGGTTTCTATCCAACGGCACTTAAGATTAAAGAATTCGTACTTTAAGAAATCTTGTATTTGTTACAAATAATTGATTTGATTAATTTCTTTAATTTATCCATAATATTAGTTATCTAACTTTTATATTAAAATTTAAAAGTAGTCTTACAAATGTATCTTAACCATTAAAATTTTGAATTACCTGGATGCATTGGAAGAAACGATGGAAGAAGCCAGAACTCAGGTGGCATTGGGTTTATTCCAGACCACTCAAACAATCCAAGTATCTGCATCAGCATATATTGCAACATTGACATAGATATAAGCCATAGAACTGAAAAAAGTTCAGCAACACACACCCACGTACACAAGGGAGTGAATAAAAGTACATACTGAGAGCCAAGTCTTCCCCCAGGAGGGTATGTAGGTGACACCACCATGATCAAGAATCCATTTTCGTGCTCTGAAGCAGGCATTGTCTTCTCCTCCATCAGCTTCTTCTCCAAGTATTCGCATGCATATGTAACTCAACGCTGTACAGAACATGGTGCTGTTTCCCTCTATGTGGAGTCCCCAACCTCCATCTTCATTCTTTTACAAGTACACGCAAGCGCGCGCAGACACAAAACATTAGTTCGTTTAAAAACCTTTGAATCTATGACATATATATATATCATAATAATGAAGCAGATGATTTAACGTAAATGTATAAACCTGGTGATAGTGTAGGTATCGAAGTATTTCTTTTCGATACTCTTTTGGGAATACACTATCAAGATGACCCGTAACATACATGCCAAAAACCTGCACCATTGATCAATTCATGTAATAGTTATTTAATCTGATGGAGAAGTAGGATTCATAACTCGTGACATACATTTGACACTTCATATTCTTTCAATAATGATTCAAACTAGACACAGTTCTTTGCTTTTGAATCATCAGCAAGATACTCGTTACTTGCATCTTTAAATGTACCCATCAAAATAACTTCACCAAAAACTCATTCACCCTTGCCCGAATATCTTGTACAATAACTTCTGACTATCTTGAAAAACAACCAGAATATCCTCATAGTTATGAACTACTTGTGTTTTTTATTTTTGAACGGAATTTTGGTTGAATGTATTGAGGTTTCACATATTGTAATATCAACTTGTGTTCAAATGTGTTTGTTATTATATATAATAACGTTGGGGTTTCTTACCCTCCATGCTATTTTTCAAAATCATTGACAAATTGAAGCAACATTGCCCACAACAAAGCACAAATTGAAAAGCAAAACAATGCATATGGATTACCAGTATAACAACATCCCACTAACACAGCAATACATTATATATATATATATATATTTATATATAATCATGAACCCAAAGCCAATAATTCAGTTAGTGGTGTCCAAATGTGTTCGGTTTCAGACATCCCATCCAAGTCAACAAAGGAGCTTATTATTATTTTTTAACATGGCACATCCTGTTTTGACTGAACGTCATCAAGCTTGGATTCAAATTTCATAGGACAAATTGTTAGCCTAATCATTATTGGGCTCATATATTTCATAACACCCAGTGTCAATGGTTCTCTTCCATTGACATTTAACCCACAGAAAATCAATCGCCATAAAAATATAACAAGGGTTTAGAACCATACTTAATTAGATCATCTAATTAAGTATTCTCAATGTATTTTATATGATTTTAATTTAATATTGTGATTTACAACTTATTTTTGTTTAGGCCTTTTTTTCAGCCTATTTTGGGTCTTTGCCTCTGACCTGTTAATCTAACAGGCTTTTATACAAGCCATAGTTCAGGCCAAAAAATTGGCTTGTACACAAGGTCTCTTTGGGGTGGAGTTCGGCTTGATCTGGCCTATTTCCACCCTTAATTATGTGCAAGATAGTCATCGGTTTGCTAACAAATGTTAGTCTAACTGATAAGGAGTTGACTCATAATTTCACTGTTGATGTGATGATCTTATTGGTAAGTAATATCTAAGTAGCTCTATAAACACTCTTTAGACACAAAGGTATTTTTTCGCTCTAATGAGCCATCAAGACGTGAGCCTCCCAAGTATTTCTTTGCACTAAAAACATCATCCTCCTCTACTCCATTGCTTCAGTTCGTGAGTGGTGGTTGTGGAGCTACATTGCTTCAGTAGGTTATAAATTATAAGTATATGGTGAGGGAATTCTTGAGATCTGTAACATAGAGGGAGAGCTAATGAGTTGTTGAGGGCTGAAGCATCCCTATTTATATATATATATATATATTAAAAATAAGGTTAAAGTCTAATTTTATTTCAAAAGTTTTCACTTAGAAATAATGTCATTATGTAAATTTCCAGATTATAGCAATTTTGCCCCAGCTATTATGCGAATTAATATAAGTTGGACCTTTAGTTGACTAAACATATATGCTAAGTTAAAATTTCACATATTATCCATGTTATTTTTGTTTTAAATTTGTGTACAAATTGGCCCTATAGCTTTCACTCAGAAGCAATACTTTTTCTCTTGTCTTTGTCTTGAAGGTTTTTGCTTAGAAACAATGTTGTTTTGAAAGTTTTTTGTCTCAATATAAACGAAAAAGTTTCAAAATATAGTAATGTTGCTCTATTATGTTAAAAAAACTGACGTAATCATTAACATTTTTAACAGTTAAGGGGTAAAATTGCTCAATTTCAACAATTTTGAACCAACCTTAAACATTAAAAACTTTTAAAATAACATTATTCTCATGTATACCCTTGTCAATCTTGAATGTAAAACCTGTCCGTAGTGTATTTTACACTATAAATAAGATCTTATATTTAAAATAGCAATGAGTATATATGTATAGCTATATCTCTCCTTATAGTACTACTGTATTGGGAGAGATCAAGTTGGGAATTAAAGGATATGCACACGTGCGTGCTTACCAAAGGTTGCATAAAATAGAGACATCCAGCAATCTGAGCAGGCCAGTGACCATCTTTTGATTGCAATGCAGATAGATAATGTGTTGCCCTCTTCACAGTGTTACCAACTTTCTCATCATTTATTTCCTCCCCACTTTCTATCTTCACACTTGCTATTGTTTGTTTGAAATTCTTCTCCCTCAAAAACTTCATACAAATCAACATAAACATTAGCCACACTAGGAGGCGAAAATTAAAAATAACTAAAATATAAAAGTCAAATTCTACAATTCCAATCTTATATATAAGATATAAGCAACCAAATTACGAAGTAAAGGCGATAAATGTGTAGAAAATTATTTTACCGTCTAAAAACGTCAATTTTTATGGAAAATGATTGAGTGGATGAGAAATACAGAATGAGTTGGAGAAAGAGGTACATGACATATATGATTAATGCTATGATATAACATATATTCCCTTTTATTCTAAAATATAAGTGACTTATAGAACAATTTTTTACTTCATAATATAAGTTGTTTGAAGAGTAATTAATACTTATTTACCAATTTTACCTTTGTAATTAATATTAAATGTGACTCATTGTATTTTTCTCTTTTCTTCAAAAATTCATTTAAGGGTTGAGGTATTAAAATGCCTATTACTTTTTTCAAATGTCCGTTTGACATCATATACTTTGTTTATGAGAAAAAATGCCTATAAACTTTAAAAAGGGGTAAAAATACCAATTCCATCTATTAGGGTAACTTGAGCTATTTTATGTTGAATTATATTATGGAATGGGTGAAGTAAAAAAAGGGCAATAAAGGAAAAGGCTGGTTAAAATTTTTGACATCCTTTAGGTTTCTCTTATATATTAAATCACATCCTTTTATAAGTTACAAATAAATGGATTTAAATTTATGGACTTCATTGAAATTAGTTCAATCTAATAAATGGGCATGAATTGTATTTTTGTCCTCTCCAAATATATTCAGAGGAGACAAGTTTCAGAGAAAATAAGAGGGAAACTACTATAATTAATGCAAAGATGTATAATGAATTAGGGGTAAAAGATGTCTTAAAATATCATATACATCCGAAATGTAGTACTTCTCTTATTCTATTTATATAAAGGGTAGAAAAAGAATGTTTTATTTGATCCTATTTATAAGTGAGCTCATTTAAATTTTTCATCTAAATGTCAATTTTACTATTCATTTATTATATGTTGAATTTGTTCTCATATGTTATTGGGGATATTAAATAGGGATAAAGTTAAAAAATTGTTAAATTGTAATCTAGAATTAATGAGATATAAAGATTTTTTGACTTATATGAAACATGATAAAAGTAACTTATAAATAGAAAAATTGAGTAAATTGTAAAAGCTAATTAGCTTTTAATGTTATTGAATCTCTTTAATAGTTATTTGATAATAAAATAGGGTATAATTAAACTAACCGAGTATCTAAACGTTCTTTTGACTTTGACTCAGTGTGGTTACAATGGGTTAATACAATTTTTGTCTCTTAAATTTGTCATCATTTTAGTTTTAGTCTCAAATTTTAAACAAGATGTTTTAGTCTCTCCTGTTTTATTTTATTTAAAATATTAGTATTTATAATCTAATAAAAATTTAAATCATTTTGTCTTTTGAGAGACCAAAATCAATGGTGTTAAACTTGTGGGATCAAAACTAACATAAGGAAAAATTAAAGGATCAAAATTATATTAAATCAATTATAAAATAAGAAAAGCTTGCGTGTGAAAGATGTTTGCTATTGCACTTTCTTCTGAGACCATTGGTAAGTCTAAGAGCTATTTCACATATTAAAATTAATTGATCGTGAGAGAAACCTAGTTACCCTACTAAATATTTTTTCAGTAGAGAGAGAAAATTAGATTTGAACCATTTAGATATAATTTAGATTATTCATATTTAATTTTTAAAAAATCTATTTCTTAATAAATTATTCTGATAGATGTAGAATAAAAAATGACAACAATCTCTTAACTACTATTTTTTAAAAAAATAATTTTTTTATTTAAGAAATTATCATTAAAAAAAAAGGTAAATATGGATCGTCCCTGATACAAAGTATTAAATGCTTATCAATAAAACCATGTCAGAGAGGGAGGTTGAACAAAAACCAAAAGGTGTTATCCCAGGTCATATTTTCTACAAGTCCGATTGTCAACCCCACCGTACCAATGGTTGGATCACCGTTTTCCAAATCACCCCTCTAGCTAGTACTTCTGTACTATGATGTAAAAAAGGATTATCTATTTGAAGAACTGTAGCTTATTAAATAGTAACAAGAGAGTAAATAAGGTCAGGTCAACTTAAAATAAGGGGGAAAAGAATATATATTAAAGAAAAGAAAACAAAGTAACTAGGTAGGCAAAAAGAACAAAATGCCATATAGAAAAATGGAAAGACAAATGGTGTAAAGAGAAGTGAAACATGATCTAATAGAGAGAATTAATGGGCAAAAGATGAAGGAATTCAAAGAGAACTGAAAACGCCATAGAAGGTCACCACAAGGCTTGATGTTAAATCGATTGCTGTAGAAATTTCGACGAGCAGCTTCAACCTCAGCAAGTTCCTCAGGAGTTCCTTCATCAGAATGAAACTCCCATATCTGCCTTCCAGTGAAGTTGTTTGTGCTGAATATGTAAGGATCCTTCCCTCCCTCTCCTATCTTCAGCCTCCACATTTTGCTTTCTCTCTCTGATCTGCAATGATATCAAATTCTCTTTATATTTGTATGTGTGCGTCCTCACATTTATATCAGTCATGTTCTTCGTTGTTACTATCACAGACACACACACGCAACTCTTGTACATAATACTCACAAATCACTCATTTAATTACTCATCCAAATCACTCTTGCATTATGGTTGCAAGGGACGCGGCAGAAATTGGTGCATCACGTACAAATTACTCACAAATTACTCATTTAATCCTATTTATAGGAATATAAAGATCATGTTTTATTGGGTTCAATTTATAAGTCATTACATTAAATTTTTTATGTGAATGTACAATTTTACCCTTCATTTATTATGTGTTGACTTTATTTTCATGTGTTATAGTGGATATTAAATATGAATAAAGTTATAAAGTTGTTGAATTTTAAAGCAGAATTAACACGGTTTAAAATTTTCATTTATCTATATGAAATATATTAAAAGTGATTTATAAATATGATTATAGGAATAATTAATAGGTAGTGTCTTGATTTTCAGGGGAAAAAACAAATAAAGTAGGTGGTGTTTGGTTAGGGTATTTCTAGAGGGGTAATTAAGAGAGTTACTGTAAGTGTCACTAGCGGCAACAAGACGTCCTGATGCCGAATTTTAGTGACAGAGGATGAATTTTAGAATTCAAAACCTGATCATGATCATAATACAAATATCGAATTTTAGTGACAGAGGATGAATTTTAGAAAAATTGCAAAAAAAAATTAATTGCATAATTGTTTTTCAAGGTACCTATAATTTGGTCTTTGTGAGTAAAGGCCAAAATTTATGGGTCATAATGATAATTTTGGATAAAAAATGTTAGAATTTCAGGATATTATCTCAAAAATTTACGAAAGACACCCTATTACCACACCATTTTTTTCACTCAAGTATATCAAAGTGGCATCCATTTTACATAGGATCTAATAATGAAAAGGAAAAATTAGAGTAAAGAATATGAAATAAATAATATTTATTGTGAAGGATAATAAATATTGAAATTATTTGGAAGGACCAAGAATAAAAATACAAACTTAAAAATAATGAATTTCCAACAACAGCAATTTTTATTTATCCCCTACATTCTCCCCCACATCATATTTTTAAAAATGATACAAAATTTTAAATTTTACTAAATTAAACACAATTTTCTCAAATTTAGTGGAAAAAAGTACACATTGTTTGATTTTTTCAAAATTATATATTCTTTAAAACTTAACACAAACTTTAATTAAATATAAGAATTATATAATGTTAATAAAACTTAATATTTTTTATAATTTATTATATACATTTAATAAATGTTATATAAGTCTAGAAGGTAAAAATAAAATTTTCATAGTTTAAAATATGATTTATTTTTAGAAAAAATTTATGTGTGCTAAATAAATGCATGTATTGTTAATAAAATAAAAATATCTAGATAACGTATCATATTATGAAAAGATATAAAATGAGTTTATTTTTTACTTTTATAAAAAATTATTATTCATATTAGTATTGATAATATAAAACAAACAACTTGATATTATATTGATTGATTAAACGACATATTATCATAAGAATACAAAATTTGGTGAAAACTTAAAATTAACAAAAAATACGATCATGTCACCTATGATTTATGAATATTTTTAATTCTAATTTTAGTTATTTTTTAATTTTAAATGTAATAAATAATGTAAAAGGTTTAGTTATGAAGAAAGTAATAATTTCAAATTTCTATTTTGAAGTTTGATCCATATATGTAATTACTATTTTAATGATCATTTATTATAAATATTATTTTCTTTTAGTCTTTTATTTTAATTTTCCCAAATGAAAATAAACAAGATAGAAAATTTGAAAAGTTGGAAAAATTTAAGCCGCATTCAAGACACTTCAAGTTCATTTATAACTTAGGGATTTACTGTGTTCAAGGATTGTACGTTATATCCTATCGCGTAGGCATCTATATCTTGAATATTAAAAGGGCAATTTATCTTTAATAATTATTGAGAATAAAAATAAAAATAATATAATAAAAATTTCAGACATGCTGATATTATTTCTTATAAATAATAATACATCATTTGTAAAATAATTGTTATATACTACTTCTTATCATTAACATAAGAGTCAGCTGATTTTTTTAAAGGTTAGGGAAATTAAGTACATTACTTACAAGTATTTATTTACGAGTATTATTGAATGATATATTATTTTATAAATCAAACAAATAATTTAAAGTAAAAATGATAAACTTAAATATTTTAAAGTAGCTTAATTATCTTCTTCAATCTCTTAAAAAAAAGTAAATTGTCTCTTAAAAAAACTACCACAAATATTCAAATTAAAGAACAAGTCCAACAAATGCATGGCTAGCTTAGGTATTAAACATATTATTTTTGTATCAGCTATTAATTAAGTATTATAATTATATTTTTTAATTTTGATAACTATAAATTTATAATTTTATTGATTAAATATAATTTATAATATATTTTATTAATAGTTTTACAAATTTTAGAAAAACAAATCTAACTTAAGTAAAATAAGGGTAAAATTTTCCATGTATATTTATCTCATCTCTTCATCTTCATTCTTTATAAGTTACATGCATGCATATGTACACTTGTAAAATATTACTTCATCCATAAGCTTGTAAATCTGTAATATATCAACATGGGTTATTAATGTAATTCTTAGTTCTTATAATTTTGATTGAATTTTTGTTTTAATTCTTGTAATTTCAAACTGTTTGTTTTTATCCTTATAATTTTATAAAGATTTAGTTTGAATTTAAATTTATGAACCAAAACCAATATTCAATCAAAATATATAAGGATTGGCATTGGTATTATATAGCCTATGGATTTATAAATTTTTTTTGGGATTGAATAACCCTGTGAATTATTTTGAACCCAAATGTATAAACCTGATGATAGTATAGATATCGAAGGATCTCTATTTCATAATCTTTTTGGGATACAGTATGAAGATGGCCTGTAATATATATACAAGCAAAAAACCTGCACCATTGATCAATTCATGTAATAGTTATTTAAGGCTCATTTGGACTCCCGTTTAGAAACCTAGATTTTGTGATAAAATTTAAGTTTTATTCTAGTACTCACATTTTTTTTTGTTTGAAACCTAAATTTTGAAAAAGATATTTTCTTATCTAATTACACTCTCTCTCATAATAAATTTTATTTTTCTTCTTTTTTTTTTCTTTCTCTTTCCTCTTTCCTACTTACTTTTTGCCTCAAACTCCGTCAAAACCAATAAATTCATAAACACAATCACATTTCAAAACCTAAGTTTTGCCTCGGAGACTGTAAAAGCTATTCTCCCAAAATATATTCTCTAAAACCTAGATTTTACCTTTAACTTCGTAAAAGCTATTTTCAAACAGAATTCAAAACGAGCAAGGAATATGGTGATGATAACATTTTGAGTTGGAGAGAGTCCTTAAACTTATCAATCCCACTTCTCTTGCTATAGGCTTCCCAATGTAAACACGTTAAAGAAAAGAGAGTCGTTGGAGAGTAATTATCTAGAAGATGAAGAAGAAAGAAAAGGATGATATATATATTACTTGCAAGACTCTAATTAATTAGCTTGTGTTTCCCATTTTTTATTCATCCAAGACACGCAACCATACAAGTGGCTATGGATTCAAAATGCTTCTCATCATACAGCAATTTGTGGGCAATCAAGCTTTAAGGAAAAGAAAAAATAGAAAGAACAAACGGGGAAAATTTTAAAAGAAGAAGAAGAAATGAAGGAAAGAAACCTTAAAATGCCATGGAAGCGATCATTGCAAATAATTAATAATGCATCAAAGTGGCTGTTTTAAGCGGTCTAAAATATTGTAAATGGTTCATTGTTAAGAAAAAAATTTACATTATTATTGAGAAATTTAATGCATTTTTTAACTTTTTTTTATTTTGATGAAATCCAAAGTAATTACTAAATCACAAAGTAGTACTATTTTCAGAGCCTCCTTTATAACTTAACCGACAACACAAGCAGGAGGAGGAGCTGTAAAACAAGCAACACCGGAGATGTACTCATCAGCCTCCGCCACTGGGACATTTGCTACCTCATGATCACTAGTATCAAGCGAGCATGACGTAAAATGAACCTCACAATTATGATTCTATATGCCGTAGATTATATGTGTGTGTGTGTTTCTTTTCATTGGGTTCTTTCTCATCTTATTTTTCCATCCATCTCCCTAACACATCATTTTCGTAAATAATAATCTCTCTGATCATTTTTATAAGTAATAACTAACTAAATCATGTGAAATAAACAGATGGTTAAAATTAGTTAAAGGTAATGAATGGGTTATAAAGATATAATTTTTTTTCCTAACATACCCTTTTCTATGAGGATGGTGAGAGAGAACAAGTAAGAAAAAATTAGTTAAAAGCAATGAATGGGTAAAAGATATAATTTTTTTCCTAATATACCCTTTTCTATGAGGATGGTGAGAGAGAACGAGTGAGAAAAAAGAGGAGAGAGAATGAGAGAAAAATATATCAGATATACAATTAATTGTGGGTAAAAATGGAAATAATGCATTAAATTTTTAAACAAAATAAAATTGTTGCTGATATATAGGATCAATCCAACTAGAAAGAATGTTGCTTATATATAATATTGAAAGGAGTAGTATATCTGAAAAAAAATGTCTCTTACACATTTATTGAGTTTAACTAATTTTAACCAACAGTTTGATTGATTCGTGGAGTTATTGTTTATAAAAATAATAAAAAAGGGAGTATATTAATGGGAAATGAGAGAAGTTAATAGAGAGTAGAAAACAATAGGAAAGAGATGCGCCTTATACATTATATATTCACACACGCAATGTGTAATACTTTTACTATGCATCCAAAAGTACTATGTCAAAGGTATGGTCCCTTTCAATTGCTCGATTATTAATTTCCAACCATTAGAGCTTTCCTTCAACCATTTCAACATCGTTTAACTACAAGCTTTGAAATAAAACAGAGTATTAAATACGATAACAAATGCTCCAATAACGTTTCACACTTAATTCTTGTGGCACACTTTTAAATGAAAAGTCTTGCCTTTATGTCGGACGTATAAGAAGTCCCGTTCTCAAGAAACGTAAAATCGGATCAAACCAACCAGTTCAGGTTAAAAATAGGAATCAATCCTTGGTGGAGTTCGATTCATTTTTTGAACATTGGGATAGTGACACGGATCCATCCGATATTAGCACATCTATAATATCTAGGTTTTTTTATAATCGGATGAAAAGGCTAAAGTTATTGTAGACTAATTAAATGTCCGGCTGATGAAATATCAGAAAATTTGTCAGGACACCAAAAGATAGAAAAATTCACTAGCTAATCCGTAATTGAGGTCTGATTTAAGTTAGAATGACAAAAACTTCGTAAAGAGAGTGATCAGTTAAAAGATCCAAGTCTAAAACTGTTGCTCAGACTTCTTTGGATCAAAATATTTGTAAAAGAAACAAGCGAGTTTCTTTTGCTAACAAAAGAGTCAAGTTTTACTTCTACACTAATGAATCTGGCGCAGGTATTCTGTCAAAAAAAAAATTCCATACATGTAACTCCTACCTCTAACATGTAATATAAGGCTAGATAGTTAATAAGTGAAAATTAAAAAGTTAATTAATTTAGTTATTTGTAATAAATGAGTGTAGGTTTCTCTGAATACCATCTTTTTTTTTTTTTTGAGTTGGCAAGCTACTGCTTGCAGGCAGGGATCGAACCCTGAACGCATGCCACAAACGGGCAGCCCAGCGCCACTCGCACCACAAGGATGCCGGCTCTGAATACCATCTTTAATCATTTACACTTACACTATCGTGAATGGAAATTTAACATGTGCAATTGACATGGATACTTTGAGATAAAAATTTTAAATTTGGGAATATATTATATTGAAGATTTATACTGAAGATCAATGTCTAACTCTTATATTAAGAAGTAGTTGTAGCATTATCTTTTTGATAGATTTTTCTTTTTCTAGGAAGGATTCAAAATCCATTTTGGAAATTCCTATAGTCCACCTCTTTGCCTACTAAAAAGTTCTCTTAATATGAAAGCAGCTTCCTAGAACTATGGATTCAAGTGTAAATTTGTCTAACAAGCTTTCGCTTAAAAGTAAAATTGCCCAGAAAGCGTTAAAATAAAGTAATTTTACCCCTTACTATTAAAAAAGATTATGGTTAACGTAAATTTTTATTAAGCTAGGGCATAAAAATACCTATGAACTTTTTTACCAAAAAATATGTCCAACATCATATAGTTTTGAGAAGTGCAAAAATATCCGTAAGCATACAAATGAGTACAAAAATTCAAAATAGTTAAATATAACCTGACATCATTATTTTTAATGGAGTTTACGCTATTTTTACATATGCATATTTAATAGTGTTAAGTTATATTTAACGGTCATGCCATTTTTGTTTCCATTTTGAATGTTTATAAATATTTTCGCACCTAAAAAAATGAATATAGTGTTGGATGTACTTTTGAATGGGTACCCAATGAATCAACCAATTCCAAGTATGCTCAAAATCATTCAGAAATAAATTGGAAATCTGCTGGCTTTCAAAGCAACTACTTCTTCTTAACAACCCAAAGGTTTGAACACAGATCTCATCCTTCAGGGCATCATTTCTTTCTTAAAGCTTTTTGCCTTTTTTTGGTGATGAAAAAAAGGAAAAAAGAGAAAAAAAATGGAGAAAGGAAAAGAAAATGATTGAAATTGCGTGAGGCATTCTCAAAATAATTGTGAATCACAGTTAAACTGTGCTTATTTTGTACAAGGTGCTTTATGCTCAAAATGCACGTATAATACTTACAAGTATATCGTTCCATTCCATTTGGCCTTTTCCAAAATTACAACCCTTAAAAGTACTCTTGATCATGAGTCTGTTATATTAGTGGTTGAGATACAAGAATCCTTACAAGCATATGATGAGTGACAAACTAAGTGGTTTGAGTGAAATTTCCCCTATTATTGTGAGAAGAGAGAAACACTTATACCAAGAGTGTTCTTTGATGTTTCATTTCCTTAATCATACAAAGCATCATTTTACTCAAATTACTAATGCACTCTATTATGGCTGATTAGTCGAGGATTGTTTTAAATTGGGTGCATTGTAATTCTCTTCATATTCGATGTTCACGTAAATAAGGTTTACTAATGGATTTGTCTTCAGATGTTTTGCCCAGGAGTGCAAAAGGATAAGTGTGGGGGTTTGATAACTCTTTAATTCTTTATTATATTTTAGATATATTTTGATATATTTGAAGAGTTATCAATATAATTTTAAAAGATTTTTGAATTCAAATTAGAAAATCTATGATTCTGAGTTTAAAATAACAAATCTTGCATTATCTTAGGGATCGATCAAATCATAGATGATGAAAATAATAATTCAAATTCTTTAGAAATTAATATTTTTATTTTATTCTATTTCCTTCAACTTTATTATTTTATTATTCTTTTCAGGAAATTATGGAGAGGGGATCTTGAAGATCAAGAAAGATTCACAATAAAAAAAAATAAAATAAAACGTACGGAAGACAACAACAGAGGAAAAAAAGCAATATATATCTAAGCAAGGAGAAGCAAGTGACGTCAGCAATTCATTCATCCATCTTTTCCCTCTCTCGTCATCCATACACATTTTATCTCTCTTCCATCACCGCGCATAATCATCTTTCTCTTTCTTTCATCATCCTCTTTCACCATCATCATCTTCTTCTTCTCTTCTCAACATTCTCCATGGATGAATCTTGTTTGATCAAGATGATGAGTGGCTAAATCTTGGTGCTTCTTGGAGATGAGATCTTGACTTGAGTTCTTGGAATTTATTAGGGGAGTTATTTTTATTTAATCCTTTTACTTTGTTAATTATCTTGAATTTCTAATTTTAAGATTCATTATGTTTAACTCTGTTCTTGATTAAATATTTTTGTGGTTGTTTTGGATTACTGTTGCTTGTTTGGTTTTCATCTTTATATTTTCCCAATTGATTTCATGAATTTATATGTGCTTCAGTGATCACTGGTTCATATAATTTAATTTAATCAATTCAAATGCCACGATAGTGCATTTATTTAGGGGAAGCAAGTGCATTAATTTAATTCAATTCACACATCAAGTGGTTTTTTATAATATTTTTAAGCGAGAGCTACGAATGCTATAGTAGGAGTAGCTATTGATTAAAAATATTAGACTCAATGTGATCGCTTGGGGTTTTCCATTAGACTTGATGATTTTAAAACTCACATTATTTTAATTGAACAAGGATAGTCATTTACTCATTTCCAAGAGCGTCCTCCATATTTTAATTTCAATCTGCTTCATTTATTTATATCAATTTTATTAAGAAAATAAAAAAAGAGTAGTTTAGGATTTATTTTTCTTGCATCCAATTAGTTATAATTAAAGAAAATCAATTTCTCAATCCATCCCCATTTCGTATTGCATTTTAGACTCTTAGTTTACCTAGGGAAGTTAAATTAAGACTCCTTGATAAGAGAACGACCCGAGTATTGCACTCTACTGTAATTCTTGGTTTAAAAAATATTTTGCATTTGATCCCAAGGAGTAAAGACATGGTCAAATCAGTAAAGTAGCACTTTTGCCACGAAAGTACATGTGTTGGAGTACTGTGTATCCGAAAGTTTTCCTGGGATTCGATTCGCCATGGAAGTTTAGAAAACGCTTAACTTTTCACTTGGGCTAACATAAGCTGTGACTGCCATTTGCCAACTAATATACACTGCCACGTCAGCCTCCACGCCATTTAACTCCCTAAACCTTTATTAATTGATTTACATGCTAGTTTGCCAAGTAGGATTGTCATTCGAATGAGAGGTAGGTCTCATTTGGATGCCAAACCCAAACCTTTTAAAACCGAACATAGAGAACGCAGTTCAGAAATTGATGTTTCCAAACCGTTTTTCAGTTACGGTTTAGAAAGTGACGACACTGATCTCATTCCGATGAGAACTATGCCTCATTTGAATGCGTGACAGAACCCATTTGACGAAATGAAGTTAGAGAGATTCAATTGAATGAGTTGTTCACCTGAATCGAATATGGATTTCCAAACCGTTGTTTACAGGTACAGTTTAGAAAGTGATGACGCTGAATCCATTCGAATGAGTTTTATCCTTTATGCGAATGAAGTGACAGATTCGAATAAGTTCTTCTACTGATTCGATGAAGATTTCTAAACCGTCGTATTCTAGTACGGTTTAGAAAGTGAGGACGATGCATCCATTCGAATTAGTTGTATCCCTCACTCAAATGAATGGAAGAACCGAAGTTAAAGTGACTCCTTCGAATGAGTTGTTGAACTTATTCGAATATGAATTTCCAAACCTTTGTTCACAGGTACAGTTTAGAAAGTGAGGACACTGCATACATTCGAATGAGTTTTATCCTTCATGCGAATGAAGTGATCGATTCGAATATGTTCTTGTACTGATTCGATTAAGTATTTCTAAACCTCCGTATTCTAGTATGGTTTAGAAAGTGAGGACGATGCATCCATTCGAATTAGTTATATCCCTCATTCGAATGAATGGAAGAACCGAAGTTAGAGTGAATGTGACTCTCTCGAATGAGTTATTGAACTGATTTGAATATGGACTTCCAAACTGTTGATCATAGGTTCGGTTTAGAAAGTGAGTACGCTGCATCCATTCGAATGGGTTTTATCATTCATTCGAATTAAGTGACGGTTTAATTGATTAGCTCAATCGAATGAGTTCTTGTACTGATTCGATTAAGGATTTATAAACCTCTGTATCCAAGTACGGTTTAGAAAGTGAGACGATGCATCCATTAGAATTAGTTGTAATCATTCGAATGGATGGATTAATGAGTTATTGAACTGAGTCGAATAAGGTTTTCTAAACCGTTGTTGTCTATACTGTTTAGAAAGTTAGGATGATGCATCCATTCGAATGAGTTGTTTTCCTCATTCGAATGAATGGAAGAAACGAAGTAAGAGTGACTCCCTCGAATGAGTTTTTGAACTGATTCGAATAAGGTTTTCCAAACCGTTGTTGACTTTACTGTTTAGAAAGTGAGGATGCTTAATCCATTCGATTGAGTTTTATCCTTCATTTGAATGAAGTGATGGTTTAATAGCATTGTTTATTGCAGTGTTTAATAGCGTATTTTAGGCATGTGTAATAGAATGTTGAATTGTTTATTGAGTGTTTAATCTATAATCTATTATACTATGCATCTGTAATCTTCCTTATTACTGCAGATTAAATAGCATTGAAAGTGAGAAATAATCAATTCTTGAACACTCCAGGAGTTAGAGCAATATCATTAACAATCCAGATGAAATATAATGAAACTGGAAAAGAAGAAATCGGTGAACCCTCGAGGGGTCAGTGGTATGGTAAACAATCCACATGGTGAGGAGGCTATCTCTATTGCAGAACATTCTTGGTTTGTTGCAACCTCAGGTTTGCTTCATCTGATGAATTCCAAATACCTTCCTCCAGGGGCAGCATGAGG
The DNA here is from genome assembly GCA_025593235.1 of Vachellia pachyceras. Lineage (NCBI taxonomy): Eukaryota > Viridiplantae > Streptophyta > Magnoliopsida > Fabales > Fabaceae > Vachellia > Vachellia pachyceras. Next base: position 34,388 of record JANTPZ010096725.1, on the reverse strand, counting down.
TAACAAGGATTCATTTCCATTTATCAAAATTCAACATACTATCTTTTCGTTGAATATGACAGACTTCAATCTCTGCATTTTCCTTGGACTGAGGCGACATTGCAATACATCGAGGTTGCTAGTTGGGACAACTTTCAGGCAATTCATCATCTTCGACTTGAAGCATTTTCTCCCCCTGCCTCTGCATCTTTGTTGATGTGCCTTCCTTGAGGCAGTGAGTGCATTCAAGGGTGGATCCTTTTCTCCCCTGGCTCTGTTGCTTCAATGTTTCTCAGCAATACCAGTAGTCGACTGAGTAGAGCTGTCTTCTGAGTTTCGCCTTTTCATTAATAGATGGTCAAGGAGGTTATATAGTCTGTCTTTAGCACATTTCTCAACTTCATCTGGGTTGTTAAGGCTTTAGAAGTTGAAGGGTTGTTCTTCAAAATTTATTGTAACATAGATTTAAAGTTCCAAGAGAAGGAATCGAGGAGACCTATAGCCCAACTGCAATCAAGTCATTTAGACCGTTTGTTTCTTAACCCGTCGTTTCAGTTTTGTATATTGTTAATGAGCTGCAAAAAGTCTCTCTGACCTCAGTCGAATGAGCCATTTGGACATTCGAATGAATGAAACATCTATGAACTTTCTAAATCGTTGTTATCAATAGTGTAGAAAGTTTCATTTGACTCTCTACCTCAAATCTTTTTAAATCGAACATGTTAAACACAGTTTATAAGCTCACATTCCCCCACTCAAGATGGGGGGAGTATCATTCGAATGAGTCATGGACTTCATCTGAATGTGTCCTTCGTTAGCCAAATGTGAGAGTCATTATCATTCGGATGTGTGAAACGTAATTCCAGACAAGGGGTTTGGAAATGAATGGTTTACATCCATTGATTACAGTTGGGTATAGGACTCCTCGATTCCTTCTCTTGAACATTTAAATCTGTGTAGATATAAATTTCACCCTACAACCCTTCAACTTCTACTGCCTTTAAAACCTTGATATCCTTTTAAACGCCTAGTGTTAACAAACTTGAACATGATGATGCTCCATGTATCTATTTACACAGACTTCCCCCACCCGAAGAAGTTGTATTCTATTCTCTACAGCTCTGACGATGTTGATGTTGATGCTGAAGAGGGGAATAAACATGAGACTGGATGGAAGCAATTGATGAATACTCATGGCATCGATTATTCATTACCAGTGTTATGTTTGTTCTTCTTCTTCTTCAGTGTCGTCATCTTCAATGGATGAGTTCCCAGCCAAAGGTCATCAATTGCTTCCTTCCCATGTAGCTTGTTTAATATATTCTATTAGCCCCTCCCATCGAGCTTTTATCTGGGTTGTTTACCATATTCCACTAACCCCTCGAGGGATCAACAATTTATTCGAATGTTTAGTTCTATTGTATTTAATCTAGATTGTTAATGATATTGCACTCACTCCTGGATGGTTCAACAGTTGCCTATTTGTCGTTTTCAATGCTATTTAATCTGCAGAAACAAGGAAGATGATAGATTCATTCGAATAACGGACAATGGATATTGTTCATTTGAATAACGGATATTATTCATTCCAATGTCAACCCTTTAAACTTACATTCCAGTTACCCCCTTGATGTTTTAACCGTTGTTCATGAATTGTTATTTTCCCAGTTTTATTTTTATTTTATTTATTTAATCTTCAGTATCAATAACGAATAGCAATTAAACACTACAATGGGGACAACCATTCACTTACTGTTGTTCATCATTTACACTGCCCCTTATAAGGTGAAGCATAAATTTGGACATTTGGCCATTACAATGATAGGTTTGTTAACCAACTAGAACATACCCTCAACTCAAATGATCATCATAATAAGAGAATAAGATATTTGACATTTTCTAAACTGTATACTTAGTAAGAACTGTTTAAGAAAGGCAACTTTATAAATCGTATGTAAGACAAACAGTTTAGAAAGGAAACTTTCTACACCGTATATCGAAAAAAAAAGGTTTAAAATGACATAATAATGAGCGTTCAAAACCGTATATTTAGTAAGAATGGTTTAAAAAGACATCATTATAAATCGATGTTGAGAGAGAATGTGCAAAAGGTCCACCGCAAACTAGGTGGGGACGCATTCAAATGTGTCTATCCTTCATTCGAATGTAGGTCATAGACAAACGGTTTAGAAAGATTGACCCCTGAACATGCATTTCTATTCGAATGACACCAAGTACTCATTCATATGTATAAGGTTACACATTCTACACCGTGGCGATGCTAAGTTTAGAAAGGGTCAATTTCTACACCGTATCTAAGACAAATGGTTTAGAATGATCATACCCATGAACATGTGTTTCTATTGGAATGCCACTAAGTACTCATTTGGATGTATAAGGTTACACATTCTACACCGTGGTTGATGCTAAGGTTTAGAAAGGGTCACTTTCTATACCGTATGTAAGACAAACGGTTTAGAACAATCGACCCCCTGAACATGCGTTTCTATTCGAATGCCACCAAGTACTCATTCGGATGTATGAGTTTACACATTCTACACCGTGGCTGATGGTAAGGTTTAGAAAAGGTCACTTTCTACACCGTATGTAAGACAAACAGTTTATAACGATCGACCCCTGAACATGCATTTTTATTCGAATGCCACCAAGTACTCATTCGAATGTATAAGGTTACACATTCTACACCATGGCTGATGCTAAGGTTTAGAAATGGTCACTTTCTACACCGTATGTAAGACAAACGGTTTAGAAAGATCGAGCTACGTTTCTATTCGAATTGTAGTGTTGTTGGTGACAAAGGTTTAGAAGGTGAAGACGCTGTATCCATTCGATTGGGTTTAGTGCCTCATCCAAATGCATCATTCACTGTCCTTTGCAAACCCACCCTAGTAACGTTTGATGCGGAAAGAAAACTTTCTAACCCGTACCTCCTAGGTTCGGTGTAGAAAGGCCCCACGTAATTTGAATTTCTCTCTCTCTGTATTCTTTACCTAAAAAAACATGACAATTCATTTAAACTTTGTTAAAGAAGCATGAGGAACTCATACCCTATGAAATGTTACACCAAGTAGATATGAAGATATATACATTTGCATTAAACACTTTTAATATACATTTGCATTAACCACTAGATACATTAACATTTACATTTTCACTGTACATAAATGAATATATACATACACAATTTTGCTTGAGCAATGTAAAAAAGGGGAAAAAACAAAAAGAACATAAGTTTACATTTTCATCTCAGCACTATGTGCTAATTGAAGAAAGAATGTATTGATACCACCGCTCACGTATGTGGTCAATATCCTCCTCAGGGAATGGTTCATTGAGCTGAAACATCTACAAAATCAAAATTGTCTAAGTAATTAAGTATCCATTACTTTGCATTAAAAAATGAAAAATGAGATGTGTACCTCTTTACTGCACTCAGTGGTTCGTAAGGAGACGACGTTATATATGTGTCTCAGCACATATAAGCCACATAAATTGGACTGCACGAGCTGCCTACGAGTTTATTAAGATAACAGGTTGTTAGCAAAAACATAATCATAATGCACTTAGTTGTGGGAGCTCTCATGTTAACAAACAATCATTATGTACTTACTTTTGGTGCGATCCAGGCAGGGTCTCTCGCTTGATACTTGTTCTTACCCAGATGTTCAACCTGGTATGCTCTCATGGCCCTATCATCAAAATAAAGGTTGTAGGAAAGTGATGAAAAATGCATAGTATTAGTAAAACATAAGAAAGCTTACGAATCAAATATCTTCTTCAATTCCTTCTCGGGAAACCGGTGCATGGAGCACAGAAAGATGATGCTATTGGTCTTCAAGGATATGAGGACAAGTTGCTAGTGCTGCCTACAAGGAATTAAAGCAGTTCAATGCATTATAAGCTATATACGAAAGCAATGAATTACATATGCTATGAAACACTATAAGCAAATACTTGTGTATGTAGGGTGCTATGAAAAACTTAAATCCTCACTACATTAGCCTGTTCGATAGGTATTGTTGTCTCAAGTAAGTAGTGTTGCCTTTATCCTGGATGTGGAATGGGCAGAGGAATCCAATTTTACCGTTTAGGCCGGATGATGCCAATTCACTCTGCATGTACCTATTTTGAAGAAATCATTCAGTAAATGATAAAATTTATTTTGTTTCCAACTACTTCAAAAGAGGTGTCTTACATCAAGAATATCTCAACGACCGCAATAGTAAGCTCCTGCCCTCTAACCAGAAGGGACGCCAAGTCCTCCCGATCAACAATTACGATCATGTCCTTTCCCACAATGTCATTGCGTATTTCCAATGTCAGCGGTTCAAAGGATTTATCATGGGCCATCGAAAGGGCCCGTTCTATGGGAGTCACATGGGACGAAGGATGGTCCTGCACTTTAGGGGGTATCTCAGTTGTAATACAAGTTGGCCTCTTAGATGGGACGCGGTTCCACTGTTTAGAGTTAATTAATGTCACCATTTTCGTCCATCATCTGCCTCATTCGAGCTTCAAACTTGGATCGAGACGACGCTTCTGCCTCTGCCCACACCTCTACCTTCAGGACAGTAAGCAAAGGATGCAATTCCTCCTTCATCACTAGACTTCGGGCAGAAGCAGAAGCTTCAAACTTGGCTTGAACATCGCTTCTACCTCTGCCCTCGGCTGTGCCTTCACAGCAGCCAGTAGAGGATACAATTCCTCATTCATCACTAGAATTGGGGAAGAAGCAGGAGCGTCGAACTTAGCCTAGAACGTCGCTTCTGCCTCTACCCTCTTCTCTTCCTTCACGGCAGTCAGTAGAGGTTGCAATTCCTCCTTCGTAACTATACTTCGGCTAGAAGCAAGAGCGTCCAACTTAGCCTGGAACGTCGCTTCTGCGTCTGCCCTCACCTCTGCCTTCACGGTAGCCAATAGAGGATGCAATTCCACCTTCGTCACTATACTTCGGCCAGAAGCAGGAGCGTCCAACTGGGACTTGAAAGTCGCTTCAGCCTCTGCCCTCGCCTCTGCCTTCACGTCAGCCAATAGTGAATCCAATTCATCCTTGGTCACTAAATTTCAGGTAGAAGAAAGTGTTCCAAATACGTCTCTTAAGCCCAAGCCGCGTCTAATACCCCTCTGTCGGCCAGGACAATCTGGTTTGCCAACAGCAGCCATCAAAACATCGTTCCTCCATGACGGTCTGAATGTGCCGACTGCTTCTTGCTGTTTAATTATGTCCTATGGCATATATAGGATAAAATAAGATCTCATGTACTCGTGTGAATAAAGCAAACGCTTTGCGCACTTACAATATTTTCAGCAATTATTTGAGCATGTTCGCTTGTATATCGCACACTTTTTTGTGGGCATACTTCCAGCGATCTTCACGACGTATGGGAGAAGGTGGAGTGACGGTGGTGGAAGGATCGGATTGAGCATGTTCCTCCAACCTCCTCCTCTTGGCCTCGATGATTTCTTTTTGGCCTTTGTGTATCCATCCCGAGACATTGTGTGAGTGTAGTCATTCTTCCGACCAATGTTGCTGAATTTAGCCCTTTTAGCCTGGATTCGTGTTTATGATATGGTTAAACGTCAAATACCATAATTCATTGATTGACAAAAGATGTGAAATAAAGGTTGACATAAATGGAACTTACCAAAGCTTCTGGAGTTGTCCGAAATCTACAAATTCTTGCCAAGTGTCATTATTAATGAATAGGTACTTTTTGCAAGGAGTGGGCCGAGGTTCACCGGGTTTGACCGGAGCATGTACATATGTATGAGCAAGGTGTGTTTTGAACCCCCTCCACCTGGTGCAGCAAAATGAAAATGTCTTCTTCTTCAATGTGGCATCCTTAGGTACGTCGTACGTGCCCTTCAATAGTGACAGCTCAACCTGTTACTAAGAACATGATATAAAAGATTGCAAGGCGGGGAAAAATATTTTATATACCCGGAGTGTGTCCCATATATCGTTCTTTGCACTGTTTGGGACTTTGCTCCACTCCTTTTCCAGGATGCTTGCCTTAGTTCGTGCTATGAGGGCAACGTAACTTATATACTTCATGGCGTTGGCTCCGACAGGTTTCCAATAGCTATCATATTTTATCGCTATCTTGCTCCCGTCCTTCTATTCTTTGGATATGTTCTTCAGTGTGGTTCCACTCCTACCAAACGAGATATGGGTGGGGAAGCTTTGACTGTCACTGGAGCTAATTTGTTCCACCATGTTAATATACAAATAGGACAACAACAAAGAGCAATGACAAAGAAGAGAATTTTACAGAAACGTTTCGTTGAAGCAAGGAAACAGAAGAGAACGTTACGAAAAGGTATGTTGCATGAAGGACGATTTCGTATGAGTATGTATGAGTAGAGTGAGAACGAAGACTGAACGACACATTTAAAAAGACTGGATGCCGCATTTAATGGGACATAGACTTTCTACACCGTACAGAGAAAATCAACGGTTTAGAAGGGTGTATGATAATCAACGGTTTAGAAGGGTGTATGATAATCAACGATTTAAAGGTGTGGTAAGTTAACTTTCTAAACTGTATGATAATCAACGGTTTAGAAGGGTGGAAATCAAAATCGTTCATTTGAACACAGGTGTACAAAGTTGATAATCATCAATTCGAATGAGAACAAAGCAACGTTTAAACTTCTATTCATTCTTGAACCTGCTATTCCATTCGAATAACACATAGTACTTATTCAAATCTATAAGGGTAGACATTCTACACCGTGGTTGTTACTAAGTTTCAGAATGATAACTTTCTAAACCGTAGTTTAGACAAAAGGTTTAGAAAGATTGACTACTAAAATGCGTTTTCAATCAAATGATACATAGTACTAATTCAAATGAATAAGGTGCTCGACAATTTACACCATGGTTGAAACTAAGGTTTAGAAAGGTAATTTTTTACACCGTAGGTAAGGCAAAGGGTTGAAAAAGATTGACTCCTGAAAATGTGTTACAATTCGAATGACACATAAAACTCATTCGAATGTATATTGTTGCTACACCGAACGTTATACCCATTCGAAAGCATGAACCCCCTGAATAGGTGTTACCATTCAAAAGCATGAACGTTATTCCCATTCAGATGACACCGGATGGAAGACGAAAAGGTTTGGAAGGACTGGATCCTAAAAATTGTTATCCATTCGGATGACACATTTCACTCATTCGAATTGCTAAGGGTTATACATTCTACACCGTTGAAGATATTTGTGGTTTGGAAAGAAAACTTTCTACACCGTAGGCAAGGTGAAAGGTTTAGAGTTTATAAAGCGTTGTTGATGACCACAGTTTAGACAGTGAGATGATGCATCCATTTGAATGCTTTGTAACCCACATTCGAATGAAGAAGTCCAAATTTCACCCTCGACGAAATGAAGTTAGTTAGAGTGGGTTAATCGATTAGGTCCTATAAATTATTCAATTAAGAGTTTCTAAATATGGTTTAGAAATTGAGACGATGCATCCATTTGAATGCTTTGTACCCCACATTCGAATAAAGGAGTCCAAATTTTACCGTCAACGAAATGAAGTTAGAGTGGGTCAATCGATTGAGTCCTATAACTTATTCGATTAAGAGTTTCTAAAGCATTGTTGATGACTACGGTTTAGACAATAAGATGATGCATCCATTCAAATGATTTTTACAACAGATTCGAATGAAGGAGTCCAAATTTTACCCTCGATGAAATGAAGTTAGTTAGAGTGGGTCAATTGATTGAGTCCTATAACTTATTCGATTAAGAGTTTGTAAAGCGTTGTTGATGACTACGGTTTAGAAATTGAGACGATGCATCCATTCTAATGCTTTATACCCCACATTCGAATGAAGTAGTCCAAATTTTACCCTCAATGAAATGAAGTTATAGCGGCTCAATCGATTAAGTCTTATAACTTATTCGATTAAGAGTTTCTAAAGCATGGTTGATGATTACGGTTTATAAAGTGATACGCTGCATCCATTCAAATGATTTTTACAACACATTCGAATGAAGTAGTCCAAATTTTACCCTCGACGAAATGAGGTTATAGCGGCTCAATCGATTGAGTCCTATAACTTATTCTATTAGAGTTTCTAAAGCGTTGTTGATGACTACGGTTTAGAAAGTGACATGATGCATCCATTCGAATGATTTTTACAACATATTCAAATGAAGGAGTCCAAATTTTACCCTCGACGAAATGAAGTTAGTTAGAGTGGGTCAATCGACTGGGTCCTATAACTTATTCGATTAACAGTTTGTAAAGCGTTGTTGATGACTACGGTTTAGAAATTGAGACGATGCATCCATTCAAATAATTTGTACCCCACATTCGAATGAAGGAGTCCAAATTTCACCCTCGATGAAATGAGGGTTACATATCAGTCGAGGATATGTGACGAGCGAACCGTTAGTCGCCTTTAGTCCGCATCAAAGATTTTAACTGAATTAATGTAGTAAAGCACCAATCCGGATCGTATTCACTTTAAGGAGCCGAAAATGAAATTAAATCCTAGTAATTAAATGCGAGTAACTTAAATGGAAAATTAATTTGAGAAAATTTTATGCGAATACTATGAATTAAACTAAAATTTAAACACTTCTTTTTTTTATATTTTTGAATATGAAAACAAGTGAAAAAACTGAAAATAAATGAAATTCGAATAACCGATGACGGAAATTAATTCTCCAACTCAACAACACAGGCAATCATCACTTCGATACGTATGGGAGTTAAAACAATGAATTAAAGAATTATAATTAAGCTTTAATCCAACAACCAAGCCACCTCGAATTGTCACAAAATATTTTCCAAACTTCCAATTTACTAACCGCCACAAGAATAGTAAAATGGATTTAAGGATAATAAAACCACTGCTTAATTGTAACTCTTGAATCCAAAATAATAGAATTAAAGTCAGCAAAAGATACTTTGATCCAAAATTCTAACCCACCTTAGAAAATCATAAAATATTAACTCTAAATTCAATACAATGTGATACCACAACATTATAATTGAACTTAAAGCTATAATCAGTCCAATATCAATTACTAAGCAATAATTCCAGTCACAATAATTTCTAAAATAAATCATATTAAACAATGAAAATTGTTCCAATAATTAGAGAAACTATCCTAAGACCTAGGAATTTTTAAACAAGTATAGGATAAAAAATTAAAGTAACTAGAACTCCCCTTTGAAACCTCAATCTCATGTCATTGCTGTTCAATTAGAGAATTACGGAACTAGCCGAAAATTGCCATGGAAAACCCCTGAATGAACATTTCTGCTCCACTCCACGATATCATTTTGTCTTGTTTTCGATGGAAACAGCAAGGTGAATGGGAGCTGGAACATAGGTGACTGAATCTGGAAATGGGGGACGGCGTCTCTGGAACTGGTAGCTCCTCTGCACAAAAAACGAATGAAGTTGGGGCTATGATGATGGTGGGAATGGTGTCGGCAAAGTCTGGTGTGTGTGCCGAACAGAAATAAGAACCAGCTGGAGCGACGAAGCAGGGAAACGAATGAGCGACGGACGAAAGCTGGAATGGGATTGTGCACGGTGAGGCAGCGAGCGATGGTGATGCAGCTCCTGGAATGCGATGGATGCTTCCTGTCAATGGGTTGCGAGTTGATTAATTAATGAGGGGATGGAGTATGAGGTGTGGCGGCTAGGTGTTGAATGAACGAAGCTGCTGTGTGTATGTGTGTGTGAATGTCTGGAGTGTGGCGTTGCTGTTAATGATGGAAGAATGAATGGGGTTGGATGAATATATGGCGACTTCCCTTTCTTTTTTTGTCTGTGGCGCACAATCAATGAGAGATGGATTGATGGGAATATGGGGCAGAGAGGAATATGAGGTGGCGGCTACTGTGCGAATTCCAGAGGCATGTCGGCAGCTGGATGTGTGTGTGCGTGAAAATGGATGAGAGAGCCCAGGGTCCAAGGATCAGGTCCACTTGTGATTAGGAGATGAAGGAGTCAAATAGTGGGTCCTTAATGAATACTCCAGGTCTGCCCACAATGAAATGGATGAAGACAAAATAACATTGGCTCCCTCTTTCGGCCTCTTCGTTCACTCTCTGCGTGTGGGCTTGTGGTCTGGTTGAGGCTGTGTGTGGTTTGATCATTTTGGGCTGGGTTTGCATATATTTTTTTTTTGTCTTTCGTGAGGGTTCAAGGAAATGGGTTCTTCATGCTCCCAGGTGGATATGGCATTAATGAAGAATTGAACAATGAAGGGAAATGGAAGAATGGTCTCAAGTGCAACATCTCGTACGGGCTTTATGTGCGAGCATTTTGCAGTCACAAGGATTAGGTATTTGAGCTTTCTTTTCTCTTCTTTTCTTCTTCCTTTTTAATTCCAAGGGTACCTAAAATGAAAATTGACATTAAGTAGCATCAAAGGCCCTAAAAATCAATTATTTAACAAAATGATGAAAAGTATGACCATTTATCCATAATTAATTTTAATTTCATGTAATTGCAATTAATAATAATTAATGCAATCAACCTCAATAAAAGCTCAATAGCAGCATCAAAACCCTCTAAAATGCTACAAATCTAATAGATAAAATATGATTAATTCAATATGCATATCCATTCGAATGGGACATATTTATAATTCGAATGGAGGAGGTTAGACGTTCTATACACCTTTAAAGATCTAACTTTCTAAACCGTAGGTAAGACATAAGGTTTAAAAAGGTTGACTCCTGGATATGGCTATGTATTTGAATGACACTTAATACTCATTTAAATGCATGAGGTTAGATATTCTACACCCATACAGATATCGACGGTTTAGAAAGTTTACATAGAAAATATGCGTATCCATTCGAATGGGACATCTTTATCATTTGAATGAACTCTTGGTAAATTTCAGATTGAGAAGATAGATGTTCAGTTGAATGAACCCTGACAAGACGTTGGAACCATTCGAATGAGTCATACGTATTCATTTGATTATGCCTTACTACCCATTCGAATGTGTTTTGTGATCTTTCTAAACCGACCCATCAATTAAACGGTCTAAATGTGACCCATAGATTAATGCATATTTGAATACTGAAACGACAGAAGTAGAAGTACATTGGAATGAGCAGACATCTGAAACTCTCCGACGGCTAAGTCTGCTAGTCAATGTCACCCTTTTGCACAACAAAAAGGCTTAACTTACTGCGCAAGAAGAACGTCAGTATGAAAATAGCAAAACAATCTTCAAGTAACGTCCAAGCAAGAAGACCAGGAGTTCAATGAAACCAGACTTGCATCGTCCAGAAGGGTATGTAGTTGATCCTCTACAACCGAATGACCAAGGACGATATTATGAGTCATTTCGTAAAAGGAAAATTTCTCTTGCTATTTACGTTGATTTAGAACACATTAGAAAAGAATTAAAATTGGACTTAAAAGAGTTTCTGAAGTAGTATGAACCCTGGATTGGGAATCAACTATCCTACAGTCCTAGTGTAGTAAGAACATTCTACTGCAATATGAAGACTACTGTGTTAGGTGTCGATGAGGGTGGAGGCGTGGAGAAAATACCACATAGGCTAGACATGCTACAAACTACTGTTAAGGGAAAACAATTTGAACTATCTGCCCAAGTTATTAATCAGTGGCTTGGCATAGGGGAGCCCCCTTCATATGGTTTTGTGGATAGATCTGTAGAGGAGGTATTGGCTATGTTGAAGCCCGAGGGTGATCAGAAAGGGTTACATTTTACTCCAGCCTCCATGTCTGAGGAGAAGATGATCATGTGGTACATATACACCATATGCATAGTAAGCAAAGGGAATAACTTCACCAGTTTCTCCTGACGAGATTATGGACTATTTACATCTTTAGTTTCCAAGGATACAAGGAATCTGGGGGTAATGCTTATAAATGAATTTAATCATTGGTTGGATACTTCCATGGTACATAGTTATCTCCCATTCCCATACCTAGTGTCGTTATTCCTACAAAATAACGGCATATGGTATCTAGAGGTAGGAAATGAGGTTGTAGTATCACCAGATTTAGTAAAAGTCAGCTATCAAGGATGGATTTCACAGTGGCCAGTGTAGATGGGGAAGGACAAGTGAAGGTGAAGAGGAAGAGGATTGAGCCAGGGGCAATGGATGATGTCGATTCTACCAGAGTTGACACTCCAGATCCAACACCTTCAATATGGGCTAATTGTTCAGAAGGTTGTCCAAGAAGTTTTGAAAACACCTCAATCGAGCAAATTTTTCAGAAAGTTGTACAAGAAGCATTGAAAACACCTTCAATGGAGCAAATAGTCAGAAGGCTGTCCAAAAAGCATTGATAACAACTTCAATCGATAAAATTGTAAAGAAAGCTGTCGAGGAATCAGTGGACATCCTTCTGCAATCCCACCTGCATATTATGAACAGGAATATGGCAGAGTTGAATGCAGTAATTAAGATCATTAATGATGGGATGACATCTATTAGGAGGCCAATGAAGATTCTCTAACAGAAGACAGACGACATATCTACCAGGATGAACCTATTCGAAGAGTTGCTGCTTCAAGTTCAGCCATCCCCTGAAGAAGCACCTCTATGTCACTCTAATCATCCTGAAGCTGGGCCTAGCTCATCCCCTACTACGGATGGAAAAAAGGGAGAGGGGATGTTAGAGAAGATGTAAGGCTTCGAGTACTACATAATTTTTGTTAATGAAAGCCTTGTACATATTGGATAACAAATGGCAAGTTAACAAATGTGCTTTGATCCATACAACTTGTTTGTAATTGTTGGTAATGACACCAATGACTCAAATGTATACCGTTATCTCTTTTAAATTGTAAGAATTTTGTACCTTTCTTGCCAATGTATCATGTTCCATGTGAATGAATAGTGCCAAAATGAGAGAGACATAGTGCCAAAGCTGTACGCATTTAAATGAATCACATGTCTGATTCGAATGTTACTCCCACTCTCGAGTCTCAACTTCCAGGAGGGGTGTGTGACATTCGATACCGTGCTTTAAAGACAGTTTATAATTGACACTTTCTATACCGTGTCTTAATCCTTCGGTGTAGAAGGTATTTCATAGTGCAATCGAATGATGCATTGGAATGAATCACAGTTTTCATTCACATTGGAATGAATTACAGTTCCCATTCGAATGATGATCCCCCTGATTTCCAGGACGTCACCTTCTACACCGTTTTTCCTGCGGCTTAGAAGACAACTTTAAAAGCATTCGAGTGAGCTTTATTAACATTCGAATGAACATAATTCAAACTGTGTATAATGGATATTTGCATTGAGTTGCCGTCGTGTTAGAAAGTCTCACAAAGTGTTAACATTGGATCCATTCGATGCCATCCAGTAATCATTCGAATGTTTGTGTGATTAACTATATAACAACAAAATATACATCAGTGACAACTAGTAACTAATTTATCCCAAACATGTTACAAACATTACTAAACAACAAACAAAATATACATCTTTATCTGTTCTTTTCCTCACACTGTTAGAATAGGATTTGACCAACAGGGGGTGAATTGGTCAGATAAAAAATTTTAATACTTTAAAATCACAAAACCAAAAGACAAAGTAAGCGAGAGTGAAGAGAGATGATGGACATAGAGATTTATCCTGGTTCGGTCTTCTTGACCTACGTCCAGTCCTCAGAGCACCTCTGAGATTTCCAAATCCACTATAAGCAATGAGTTGAGGCTTCACAAGCCTGTACAATCTGGGAATCCACTCCCCCTTTCACTTCTTACTAAAACAGAGTCACACACTCTCTGTTTCTATCTCACTTTCAGCCCAGTTGACTCAAGGTCCCGTCCTTGAGTTTCTCACAGATTTACAAAGTATTTTTGCCAAAGGATTCTCTCTCAAAAGAGTATATGGCTAATAATGAAGCACAGTAAAAGTTTATGAATGAATACAGAGAAAGAAATAAATGTCGTTGAAAGCTCAGAATATTCGTTATTCTTGTTTCTCTGTATTGAATGCTTCTCCTTTTATAGTTGAGAAGTCCTTAAATGTCCGTTAGACTCCATTGAATAGTCGTTACTCTCATCATCGACCATTTGGTTTCTTCATTAATGGCATTAAATGCTGCAGGGTCAGACAACAGCGAATGTTGCAGAAGAACGTTAAAGTCTCCGAGCCTTAGACCATGCTTGTGCTTCTTTCCTTATTTATTGTTACAAGCTTCTGCATTTATGAGCGCAGACAATATTCAAAATGTCGTTACACAGATAAGGAAAGTAGGTGAGTAAAGTAGATTCAGTGTGTCAGTAATAAAAGCTGTCAGAAAAGTAGTGCTCAAGCACAACTTGATCAATGCTCAAGTGTTGCTTGATAATTTTCAAAGAAAAGTTCAATGCTTTGACACACTGCTCGAGTTTTGTATGAAAGTGTTTGAAAAAGAATCAATTACTCGAGTAAGAAACCACAATGCTTGAGTATTAATAATGCTTCCTAAGATTACTCGAGCATTCTGTGCAAGTGTTGAAAAATATAAATTCTAAAAAGTCACAATACTCGAGTACTAGATCATAGTGCTCGAGCATTAAAAATGCTGGTAGTGAATGCTAGAGCATTTTTAGAGAGTATTAGTGATCAGTGAAAATTTTCAGCCCGATGCTCGAGCATTAGATGCTAGTGCTCGATTATTGTCAGTGCTTGCAGTCAACGCTTGCAGTGTTATCTGACAGTGTTGTGAAAAACATTCAACACTCGAGCACCGAGTCTTAGTGCTCGAGCATTGGCCATACTTTCAGCCAATGTTTGGAGTGTTGACTGGTAGTGCTTTCAGAAATCTCAATGCTCGAGTACTGTAAACCTAGTGCTCGAGCATTGGCTCTACTGTCAGCCAATACTTGCGGTACTTCATTGTAGCATTGTTTGTAAGCCCTGTTTTAGCCTAATGCTCGAGCATTGACTTACAATGCTCGAGCATTGGCAATACTTCTTGCCAATGCTTGAAGTGTTCACTGAGAGTATAGTTTAAAACTTCTTTTAAAAAACACAATGCTTGAGTATCAACTTCCAATGCTCGAGTATTGACAACACTTCATGTCAATACTTAAAGTTTTGTCTGGAAGTATTGATTATTCTTAAGTTCAAAACATACAGTGCTGGAGCATTGCATTCCAATGCTTGAGTACTGTCAATACTTTGACAAAAACACCCGAGTATTTTCATGAAGTATTGAATCAAAACTCTGCGACTTAGATTTCAAAACACATTTTTAATTTCTTAAATGCTTTTTAACACATAAATCACTTGATTTTGTTATCATCAAAACAAAGTATCAACATTCTCCCCCTTTTTGATGATGACAAAACTATGAATCATCAATTTGAAATTGAAAGATAAAACAGAGAACACAAGAATGAATCAGACATCACAGTAAGCATAATAACTTGTAATAACTGCATAAAAACTGAATTACCATAGTTTATACAGTCAAAGATGCTTAACAAGAGTACAAAAACAGTTAAAAGGAAATTAAAAACAAGATTATCCTGAAAGCCAAAAGCAACAGATTCTGATTTCTTCCCCCCTTTTTGTCATCAACAAGAAGGGTTACTGAGGAGGAGAGGAAGGCATATCAGGAGTGGGCTGAGGATCAATGGAAGAGTTAGAAGGAGCCATAGAGGATACTGGGAAAGCTGGAATGGGCTGTGGCTCAGGATTGAGGATGGAAGAGGAGAAGTCTATCATGGCAAGCACAACATCAGTAGGTGGATCCTTTGGAGAATGAGAAGGAGGAGGTGGTGGAGAGTGAGGAGGTGGAGGTGGAGGTGGAGGATGCTGAGATTCTCTGAGAACCAGTTTAAGAGACCTAATCCTTTTGTCTAGACCATCAATTTTCTCCAAAACTACACTCTTGAAAGAGAGAAGGTCCTTGGACATAGATGTTACAGCCACATCTAATGTCCTACCTGTGAAATAATCATTAGCAGCATGAGAACTCCATTTATATACCCTTGAGTCTGAGCCTAGAAGGTAGACATGAAGGCCTCACTTATTCTCCTAAACTCAGTTTCCATGTATTGCTGTATAGCAGCATGAGCAAATGAGGGAGCAGATGAAGGCTGAGGAGGAGCAGAAGATTGGGCCTCATCCTATCCCTGTGAAGTAGCAGATGTGGCCTTCCTTTTAGGTTTCATGGCCTGTACCTGAGGGTTTTGCACATTAATATTCATTCTATGAAGGTGTGCCTGCCCCAAATGGAATTGGTTCAACCACTTTATCCAGTATGTGCCAAATTTTGAGGCTTTTCAGAATGAAAGATACCAAACAGGGATAGGGCACTGTCATTCTCTTTGATCCTGAGTGCACAAACCTCCTACATTTCATCAAAGATCATTTCTCCTACATTTCTCTTCTCCTACATTTCTCTTCTCGCACTTCGAACTCTGGCTTACTCCATCTTCAAGAGGTTGGAGATGCTCAGCTCCTCATGGAAGGAAGAATCATACTCCAAATGGATGGATGAAGCATTTGTGGATGGATGGATGGTGGAAGAAATGGGTGATGGTAAGGTTTGAGAGTGTGTAGATGAGAGAAAATGTGTGTGTGTGTTCTTGTCTCAACCTCAGCCTCCTTCTTCTTCATCCTTTCGAAAATTACCTTAAATGGGGTATTAAAACTGTCTGGGTCGGGTCTTGAAGGTTGGATCGGGTTATTTCCATCTGGAGTAAAAATCAGGTGCTGATACGCGATTTTCGCCGTGGCCAACTATGGATTTAACCGCGGCGAAACTCTCCTGAGAGTTCACCGTCTGCTTGCATGAACTTTGGCCGCGGCGAACTTTGTTTACGCCGCGGCGAACATATCCAGAGTTGCTGTCTTTGCCCTTTTGCACGGAATTCCTAAAATGAAACAACAAACTTTGGCAGTATCACTTGCTCATG
This sequence comes from Vachellia pachyceras, assembly GCA_025593235.1. Taxonomy (NCBI): domain Eukaryota; kingdom Viridiplantae; phylum Streptophyta; class Magnoliopsida; order Fabales; family Fabaceae; genus Vachellia; species Vachellia pachyceras. The sequence continues at coordinate 17,492 of JANTPZ010096725.1, read as the reverse complement.
AAGGAATTAAGGTACAAATATATAATTATTCATGGCATATGACCCCAAAATTACATTAATCCAATTCAACAACTCCTAATCACAATTTAAGCACAAAAAGGTCATGAATGGGCCAAAATTGACTCTATGACTCTGGAAATTCAAGAGGAAAACTAACATAATTAAAGCTCAATCATCGAGCATTGTGAATTCTGAGTTTAGAAAACTTATTTTGCTCGAGCATTGAAATTGAATGCTCGAGTATTACCTGTGCTTCCACCTTTTGCTCGAGTACTTACTTCCAGTATTGAGCCAGATGCTTTATTTTGCTTGAATGCTCGAGTATTCTTCCGATTGTGCTCGAGTATTCCATCTTTTTCTTCAAAAATTTGAATTGCTGCTCGAGTATTCATGCTTTTAGTGCTGCAAGTATTCATTCAAAGCACTTGCAAAACTTTGATAAAACACTCCGAAGCTTAAGTTAGTAATTGTTAATCATCAAAACAACTTTAAATCAACATTAAAACAATTTATACTTACAATTCATTGGGATTTACCATTCTCAATTCTCTTCTAATATTTAAAAATTGTTCTCTGGCCAATGGTTTTGTGAAAATATCAGCCACTTGGAGATGATTTGGAATGAACTCAACCTTGATGTCCTTCTTTTGCACATGATCCCTGATGAAATGATGTCTAATGTCAATGTGCTTGGTTCTTGAGTGATGTACTGGATTCTTAGTGAGGTTGATGGTGCTGGTATTGTAACAGTAAATTGGAATTTCATTGAGCACCATTCCTAAATCCTGGAGTTGCTGCTTCATCCATAAGACTTGAGCACAACAGCTTGCAGGAGCAATGTATTCAGCTTCTGTTGATGATAATGACACAGTTGATTGCTTTTTGCTGAACTAGGAGACCAAAGCACCTCCAAGAAATTGACATTGACCACTTGTGCTTTTCCTATCAGTTTTGTATCCAGCATGGTCTGAATCTGAGTATGCAATCAATTGATCACTTGCTCCTTTTAGATACCAGATTCCAAGATCAATGGTTCCAGCTAGATATCTGAAGATCCTCTTTACATTTTCAGCATGTGATTCCTTTGGAGCTGATTGATATCTTGCACACATTCCAACACTAAATTGGATATCAGGTCTGCTTGCTGTGAGGTAAAAGAGGGATCCAATCATTCCTCTGTATCTTTTAATATCGTAATCCTTTCCATTGACATCTGCATCAAGGAGTGCTGTTGAACTCATAGGAGTGTCAGCACTTTTGCATTGATCCATTCCAAACTTCTTCAGCAGCTCTCTGAGATATTTGGCCTGATTTATGAAGATGACATTCTTTCTTTGCTTGATTTGAAGTCCAAGAAAGAAATTCAACTCTCCCATCATGGACATCTCAAATTCTGCCTGCATCATCTTAGCAAATTCTTGGCAAAGATCATTGTTAGTGGCACCAAAGATAATGTTATCAACATAAATCTATACGACTAACATATTTGATTTTGAATGTTTATTAAATAGAGTTCTATCTACTTTTCCTCTAACAAAATCTTTGTTGATTAAGAAACTACTTAATCTTTCATACCAAGCTCTAGGAGCTTGCTTCAAACCATAAAGAGCTTTCTTTAATTTATAAACATGATTTGGTTTGAAAATATCTTTAAAACCTGGAGGTTGTTCAACATAAACTTCCTCCATGATAAAACCATTTAAGAAAGCACTTTTGACATCCATTTGAAATAATTTGAAATCCATTAAACAGGCAAAAGCAAATAATACACGAATGGCTTCTAATCTAGCCACGGGAGCATACGTTTCATCATAATCAATGCCTTCTTCTTGATTATAACCTTTTGCAACCAATCTTGCTTTATTCCTGACAATGATTCCAAATTCATTAAGTTTGTTCCTAAACACCCATTTTGAACCAATGACAGGATGATCATTGGGTCTGGGAACTAAGTCCCAAACTTGATTTCTTTCAAATTGATTTAGTTCTTCTTCCATAGCTATTATCCAATCATTGTCAGTCAAAGCTTCCTCAACATTCTTAGGCTCTATTTATGAAATGAAAGCAGAAAATTGAGCCTCATTAATAAATCTTTTTTTGGTTTGTACACCTTCATTCACCTCTCCAATCACTTGGTTGATGGGGTGATTGCAGATGTACTTCCAAGCTCTTTATTGAGGATGTTTATCTGATTGTTCAGTTTCAAATTCTTGAGATGGTTGACAATCAGTTGAACTATCCTTATTTTGATTTTCAAAACTTTTTGAAATAATAATTTCTTCATCAACATCAGATTTTGTAGAAGGATTAGTTTTAACAAACACTACATGCACAGATTCCTCTACCACACATGTTCTTGTGTTAAAAACTCTAAAAGCTTTACTTCTATTTGAGTAACCAAGAAATAGACCTTCATCTGACTTAGGATCAAACTTACCAAGATTATCCTTATCATTATTATGAATGAAGCATTTGCTGCCAAAGACATGAAGGTGTGACAGGTTTGGTTTTCTTCCCTTTAACAGCTCATATGGTGTCTTTCCAAGTGATGGCCTTATGTATGATCTATTTGAGATATAGCCAGCTGTGCTTAGAGATCTCCCAGAAAACTTGTGACACCTGCTTCTCTGTCATCATTACTCGTGCCATGTCAGCAAGCACTTTGTTCTTCCTCTCCACCACTCCATTTTGCTGAGAAGTTCTTGGTGCTGAGAAATTGTGGTCAATTCCTTCACTTTCACAGTATGCTGCAAAGTCTCCATTTTTAAATTCTCTTCTATGATCTGTTCTAATGGAAACAATAGACATACCTTTCTCATTTTGGACCTTTTTGGCAAAAACAGTGAATAATTCAAATCTTTCATTTTTAGAGGCTAAAAATATGGTCCATGTGAATCTGAAAAGTCATCAACGATCACTAGAGTATATAAATTTCCTCCTAAGCTTTTCACCCTGGCTGGACCCATCAAATCCATATGAAGTAGTTCAAGAGGCCTTTTTGATGAAAGTTCTGATTTTGATTTAAAGGATTATTTGGTTTGTTTTCCCAGCTGACAAACATCATAGACCAGATCATTTTTAAATTTAAGTTTTAGAAGCCCTTGAACTAGTTCATTTCTGATTAATTTGTCAAGTTGATGCATGTTCACATGAGCCAATCGTTTATGCCACAATTGGGTTTCATCAGCTTGACTAATTAAGCAAGAGTTAGTGAAATTCTTTTCTAGTTCAATAGTATAGCAGTTACCATCTCTTGGGGCTCTGAGTTGAATGTTCAGCTTCTCTTTATCAATTGAAAGATCTTTCTTGTTGATGATAAAACATTCTTCAGAGTCAAATATCACCCAATTTCCTTTGTTTGTGCTCTGACTCACACTGAGAAGATTATGGCAAAGTCCTTCCACATGATATATATCTTTTACTGAGGCTCCATTTGCATTTGTGACTTCTCCAATTCCAGTGATCCTTCCAGATTGATTTCCTCCAAAGCTTACTTTTCCTACATCCTTGGCTTTCAGGCAGACAAATCTGCTTTTGTCACATGTCTTATGTCTTGAGCATCCACTGTCAATGTACCACTTGTTTGCTTTGGATGCTTTAAGACAAACCTGCGGAGAAATTATTTGACTGTTTCAGGTACCTAAGTTCTGTTGGGTCCTCTTGGGTTAGTGTTAGGTGCCTTTGGAACATAAGTTCCTTTTGGTACCCATTTATAAGTGCCTAAAGATTTATTTTTCCTGAAATAGCAATTTCTAGTTCGATGACCTTTTCTATTACAATAGTTACAAAATGCAAATTGTTCTGATGAATGAACAGATTTTTGAAAGTAGTTCAAATAACTCTTGTTGCCATGCTTTTTCTTTTCTTTATGTAAATCATTTTGAGGAGTATATCCTATACCACTTCTATCATTCATAACTTTTTGATTTTTCAGGATCACTTGAAGCATCTCACTGCCTTGAGTAAATTTCTGAAGAGTTTTGGATAACTTCTCATTTTCATTTTTCAAAGTGTAGCATTTTGAGCAAGCATTTATGGCAACAGGTTTTTCAGCTAGTTTTTCAAGTTCTTTGACTCTTTTTCTCAAAAAAGACAATTCTTTAGCAGACTTAAGTAATTCAATATGCATTTTATCATATTCTTGACGTAATTCATTATAGCTAGGTTCAACAATTACCTCTTCAGTGTCAGTTTCTTCTTCCTGAGCCACAAGACAAAGGTTGGCTTCTTCCTCTACTTCACTCTCTTCTTTATCTGAGCTATCACCCAAGATGCCTGAGACATATGCCTTCTTCTTCTTGAAGAATTTTTGCGTTTTCTTTTCTTTCTCTTTGTTCTGAGCTGCTAGCTGTGGGCAATCAGCTCTAACATGGCCAAGCTTGTTGCATTCATAGCATATGATTATGCTTGATGTTCCTTTTTGTGGCCTGCAAAAGTTTTGATCCTTTCTGTACATACGTCTAAACTTTCTGACGACCATTGCTAGACCATACATACGTCTAAACTCCACATGTCTACCTTTAGTTATTAATTAAACCCTTCAGTCTGCTTGCTTATTTATTATCAATCACATACACACGTACACGAGTACACAGCTCATACCTTATCATCATATTTTTGGAATTGAATAACTTCAGGAGCCATGTATAATGGAGACCCACAAACGGTCTTGGCATATGCACCTGGGTTCAACGTTCTATTCGTATACGGAAGGAAATGAATTATCAAGTAAGACTATGTAAAAAAAATGGAAAAAAAGAAAATATAAAAACTGTATTCTATTTTCAAATCCACTTCCCTAAACCGATAACTACCTTGATAGACCAAAATCAACAATCTTAAGCACTGAATCATCCCCTTGGCTTGATAACAAAATATTCTGGTCCAACAATGGCCCAAAGCAAGTAAATTTGTTTCTAGTCTCAGAAGTACATTCACTATAACGAAGCTTGATAACAAATGTAGACATACTGATGCCAAAATCACTTGTAACCAAACCGACCTAAACCACCATAGTATTTTTTCTTTTATTTTTTTGAATATGCATTCACACATTAGTAAATTTTACTTCTGGCTTCAAGTCCCTGTGAATGATGCCCCGATAGTGCAATATTTTTAAAGCAGAACCTGCATCACAACAGTCAACCGTGATAATCGAAAGCTCTTGTGAACCATTACAAGAACATAAAACACAGTAAAAGCTAAAACAAACTCAGGAAATCACAATTGAACGTATCGATCTCTGGCTACTAACCTAAAATCCATGATACTCCAAAAAAGAATGTACAGACAGTGATCATAACAGAGCTTTTCAAGTAAAAGTCCAGATAAGATCATAGAAAAATGTTATAATTAGCTTTCAAAATATGAGAACATCAATAGATTGGAGAAAAGGGAAAAAGAAGCTCACGACGCTTCTCCTTCTCTCAGCTGCAATGGCGAAGCCGAAGGCGACTAAGCTTAAAAGCACCACCAAAATGTGCACAAGAGTGGAGTCTCGTCCCTCCCCCATTGTTTGCCTTCTAGAGAGAAGCTGCAATGCGGGTTTCAGAGACTCTTTGTGCCTGTAAGAGGAAAGCAGGAAGGAGCCCTAGCTGAAGCAGATTGAAGTGCCGAGACAGATAGCTCCAGGAGAAGTATGGGAATAAAAACTCATAGACAGAGATACCATATTCACTCACTAAGCATAATTCTTTCATACGATATGCGCCGAAGCAGTCAAGGAGAACGATGGACAACGACGGAGAGGAGAGGGGGGTTCGTCGAAGAGGAAAATGAGAGGGGGGTTCGTCGGTTGTCCTGCTGAGAAAGGAGTTTCAGGCATCGCCGGTAGGAGGCGCTCATATCTCTCTCTCATCTTCGAAATCTTCCTCCGGCTTCAGCTTCAGCTTCATGCCTTTTCTTCCCAAATCAGCACTCCATTCTAAATCTCATATTGAGAGTAACCGGAGGTGAGCAACATGAGAGAGTCAGAGAGGGAGGCTTGGGCAGGAAAATGGCGGGGCTTTTGAATTTTAAAAATTTTCAAATTTCGAAGGAAAAACACATAGGCAAGCGGACATGAGCAACAGAGCCTTTTTTTTTTGAATGAAGCTGTTAACTTGCTTATGAATAGTGAAATGGTGGAAAGGTTTTATATGTTATATTGATGATACCAATCCATCAAAACACTGTTCACAAGGGAATTTTTGAATTTTAAAACTCCCACCATTTTCACACACTGCCCAAAACCTTTCATCCAAAAGAAGATCCCTCTCGCCGCGCGCTCATACTTCTCTCTCACAATGAGGTAAACCCATCTCCTCGGCATTTCCCTTCTCCTCCTATCTTGCCATACCTTTCCCGCCGAATACTCCAGTAAGCGGCCGCAGAGACAGGAAGAGATGCGTGCTGCTGCTTTCAAACTCAGCCACGGCGACCTCCTCCACCGGTATTTCTGCTCCTTCTAAATTTTCCGATGACAAAAGTTCTAGATCCGCACCGTCTCGCTCGCCTAAGAGGTCGCACCCTTCTGATGAGGAGCCGACGCAGAATCTGTCATTAGATCGAACGAAATCGGATGAGACTACGCCGTCTAAAGCCAAGCGGGTGGTGAGCCGATGCTCTAGATGCAGAAGGAAGGTCGGGTTTACCGGATTCCAATGCCGGTGTTGCGAGTTGTTCTGCGCTAAGCACCGGTACTCCGATCGACATGACTGCAGCTACGACTACAAAGCCGCCAGACATGAGGCGATCGCGAGGGAAAATTCGGTGGTGAAAGCGGCGCATAACCAGCATCTCTAAATGTTGGTTACGTGTTGCTAATGTTTTATCATCTTTATGAAGGCAAGGTATGGCGTTTCTGCCATTGCATTCAGTTTTGAGCTATTTTTTTCCTTAAAAGAAACCCTATACAATTGCACAGGATAGTTAAGAAATTTAAATCAATTGCACGTAGACTTAAAAAATTTTATAACTAGTATTTTTCATGGTAAAAAAATGGTAGCAGAAAATTATATTTTTATGTGTTGATGCTTTTCAGTCGTAGAGAATTTGAGAGCGAATTAATTGAGTGTTTTAGCTCACTTGTCAAGATGTCTGTGTTAAAATCAGACAGGTATTTCCATTCTATAACTAGCATTAATATTCTTTATTCTCAGTTCACGATTCATTTGTTTTCCTTTCTCCCCCTTTGTTTTTTGGTGTTATCTATTTAGGAGTGTGATTCTTCTCCCTATTGTATCAATATTTCTCTTTACTTCAGGTCTGAAAAATATTTCGTGTTGCTCCAATTTCTTTTTGAAAACAGAAGTCCTTATATTATTTAATGTCTCATAGATGCTTCACAACCTCAAATTGTTTGCTTTACCTTAATCTTTCAATATATATATGTCTTCCTTCCATCCTTGTAAATTACAGTTCATCAAGTATTACCTCCAAAGCTTAAATCCTAAGCAACTTTTTTTATAATACAGGCAAATGAAAATTTGGGGCACTTCTCCTGGAAAGCAGAGAGAACTCAGCAAGATGCTTGACGAATGGTAATGCCTGAATCATTCTTTTGTATAAACCAGCAATGAAACAGGGAAAGGGGAAAAAGAATCCTGTATGAGCAATAGCTGCTAAATTTTTTGCTTCCGCTTAGATTCCTCTCGCTTCAGACCTGTATTTTTTAAGAAAAAGAAATTTAATTAATAAAAAGAAATTACAAAACGGTTTCCCTAGCTATAGGACAGGAGGGTATGGAGTCATTGAACATAAATAAAAAGAACTTTATACCCATATAATTCTATATTCTACATTGGTTGGTGCAGCAGATTAAAAAAAAAATCTTCTCTCTGTTTACAGGGCTGTGCATATAAGAAGGAAATATGGAAATAAACAGCTCTCATCTTCATTAGCGAAGCTGAACCTTTCCTTGAGCAGTTTGCAAAACGCAGTCCACAAGACCAAGCTTTAGTAGGTTCTGCTGGTAATTTAGTAAGAAGCGAAGATTTTATGGCCATTGTTGAGGAAGGGAAGAAGGTGATCTTGTGGTAGAGCGGGAAATACTATCACCAAAGCCTAGCACATTGGCTACAAACACTATAGCAAAACATGAAGGGTTGATTGTATTTTTTCCTGGTAAGCGTTTTGCCAACATGCTTCAGCCATATTCAATGAGCTTATTGGAATTCCCAATAGATAGATTTTTATTGCTTAGCCACCCCACTATACGATATCCAAGATTAGTTTTTCATATATAGTGGTTGGAATATAGAAGATATTCTAGATTAACTTGTCATATATAGTGGTTGGAATATAGAAGTATAAGAAGGATTCCAATTGAGAATATATCAAATAGATCTTCACTAATAATGAGTATAACTTTTTTCGAAGTTCTTATGAGTGTAACTTTGACCCAACAGATTTTGATGTTGATATAGGTTTTTGCCCTTGACGAGCACACCTTTTCATGATTTTGTGTCTGATCACACCCTTATGGTTACCCCCTCCCTGTCGGCCTTTTTGGTTTGTTTTTTCTTTCAGGAATTCCTGGATGTGCTAAGTCTGCTCTTTGCAAAGAGTTGTTAAATTCCCCAGATCTCTTTGGGGATAACCGACCAGTTCATAGTCTTATGGGTGATCTGATTAAAGGTAAGTTTTATTAAGAAGGCATATTGGAAATGATACTTTTTAGTTCATAGTCTGTATGTGTTGATCCTAACTAGAGAGCAATCGTACTTTCTATTAAGATTCAGTTTTATTATGCCTATAATGCCTCAATTAGTAGGCATCTTTATCGAATTCACTTCCCCACTCTATAGCTAAAATGTGCTTGTGTGGCATATCATCAGGGAGGTATTGGCAGAAGGTGGCTGATGAACGCAGGAAGAAACCTTATTCTATGATGCTTGCTGACAAGAATTCACTTCCCCTCATCAACCTTCGTTGTTCTGTAATTTAATTTGCTTGTCACTTTTGTCAGAATTTGGAATAAACTCTGCGAAGGGAAGGCCGATGGAGGAGGTCGCAGTGGCTGAGGACGCATCTCTTGAAGTCGTAGCTTTCACCACTGAAAATTTTTTTCTTGAATGGTTCACCTTTTTGATATTTCATGTTTCATTTTTTGTAGTTGTGTAATCTCTGAATCAATTCTATTTCTTTCTTCAGGTCAACAATAAGAGACAAGATTATCCCCCATGTTGTTTCATGGTTTACTGGGGAGGCCATTCAAGGAGAGGAGTTTGGAGACCTAGATGATGATGATGATGATGATGATGATGATGATGATGATGATGAAGAAGAAGAAGACATTGAGGATGAAGATGATGAAGAGGATGAGGATGAGCACAAGAGTAAAAAGAAGGTATTTTGTGTAGACTGTTCCCTTTGTATTTTGGAATCTATTTTATTTTTTTATTTACTATTTGAATATGAACTGATGATTATTTTCTTCTTTCACCCTTTCCGGTGCCAAATTTTGTTTGGATGTGACATATAAATGAGATGATATTAAGCACAGACACAATCTACCACAGAAAGTTTTATCAACTGATGCCCCCTCAATGCGGCCCCAGTACTTAACGAATCCAATTATGCCAAATGCATGTCCAACACATAAGACATTGCATTTAGAATTGAATTTGAACATAATTTGCTTTGGTGATGTGTATTGACATCAAGTGAATCAAGACAAATTTATAAATATAAATCAATGATATTATTTTTTTTGTCTTATGACAATATATCTATTCCGTTTCTTTGTATTTTATAGAGAATGTAATGATAAACATTGTTTATATATTCTGTTATAATATTTAATAATTCATTTTAATTAAATTTTTTGAATATATGAATATTGAATTTAATGGATTTGCTATATCAACCTGTATATGGGATGGGGGATAAAATTTCGATAGTGCGATCAATGGTATGATAACATACTCCCCATGCATCATGCGGGGGAGTACATGCTAGTTGATTTTATAAAGGAGTAACAATGTTGAATGTAAATATAGTCTATGCTACTCCCAAGCATTCGGTCTCTTGGATGAAAAGTCCAAAAACATTCTAGTGCACCAGAAATTCCTTCTAGAAGTTGCAAAATTCAGTACTAAAGAGTCAATTAATTATAAGTCAGTCCTCTAATGTGATTGTTAACAAAGGACCAAATCTACTATGCCAAGAAATGAACATAATCACTCAAAAGTTCAGTAACAACTTATGAGTATATAACGTAAGTTTTAATGCAAGAAATAACAACAGATTTATGCTACTCACGTCAATGGAACTTTTTGATAATTAAGGTCTTATTTAGAAGCTATTTTAAAAATAGTTTTTACAAACTCTGAGACAAAACCTAGGTTTTGAAAAATAGATTTTGGAAAATAGTTTTTACAGATTCAAAGGCAAAACCTAGATTTTGAAAAGTGATTTATGTTTGGAAAGTTATTAACTTTTACGGATTCCGAAGCAAAAAAGTGGGTAGGAAAGAGGAAAGAAAAAGAAAAACGTAGGAAAAAGAAAAGAGAAAGAAAGAAAAACGTAGGAAAGAAAAAAAAGGAAAAAGTAGGAAAGAAAAAACCTAGATTTCAAATTGAGGTTTTGTAACCAAAATAACTTTTCTGAAAAATTTTTATACTTGGACAAAACCTAAATTTTAAAATCAAATCTAGGTTTCAGGAAGTGATGGTAAACAAGCCCTAAATCCTTCTTTAAGACTTTATAGTAATTCCCCTTTTCATTTTCATTTTTATTTTGGGGGCGGGGATATTAATCAATGATATCCAGCATTCCAGATCAGCAGATTTCAATTATCATTCAATTCATTGACAGTAATAAAGAATAACTATACAATAAAGGAGACCAGTTATTACAAGAAGCCCTCCGATCAAGCTCTCCCTTCACCTCCCCTACATTCCCTTTCCCTCAACACTCAACAGGACACTAAGAAAATCAGGCAAATTTATACATGTTAAGTTACCAGGTAACATTCTAGTCACTCGGTCCAGCCCGACTATTGATCTTCTCTGAAGGCATCATAGAATAGTCTATTACCTAGTCTACTCTTTCCTGCATATCACTAATACTGCAATAAAATTAAGCACACCAAGGCTGCTCATGGAATCATCACAAACCATATTCACTCTCATATAACACAGAAAGATGTAATATTTACACCAAGTATGCTCGTGGCATTATAATTCCTTTTTAAAAAAAGAAAAAAGTTGTAATGATATGTTGGACACGTCAGCTTATAGCTGTCACTTGTCAGCCACAAAAGCTCTGAAGCAATTCTCAGGTCATAATGTGTCCGTTTGGCAAAGCGGTGGAGAAGTACTTATGGGCTTATTCACACAAGCCGAGGCAAATATGTGGAGGAGATTGTCTCGTTTTGCGGAAAAACACTGTTGAACGTGATTTTGGGGTGTTTGAACGCTTTGCCAAACACCCCCATTGGTTAAGCCCTCCAATATTATTTACACATGATTAAGCCCTCCAAAATTATTTTCAACTCTTACAGTGCACATCAGTTTTGAGTGTTGGTGCATCAAGGCATCTACCTACCTTGATTTTGCTCATTCGGGTTTTTTGATTCTGCACTGCGCTTGCTGTGCTTGCCAAGTTTTGTTAACGTGTAAGCCAAGGCTACTTTTGCGCCGAGACTAGAGTGACCTCGAGAGAGGCAGATTGCACCCCCTACAAGCAGCAAACTATTGGCTAGGAACTTTCTTGATGGCCTTTTAAATAATGTCTTCTTAGGAGACTCGTTTGCGATATGTTCATGGAGTAGACTAGAATGTGCCCCATTACTTTGAGTTGTGTCTAAGCCAGTTGGTACCTATGGAAAGAAGATTGTTAGCCACAAAGAATACTCAGAATATTCTTGTCAACAATCAGGCAACACTTTCCCATGGTAACAGATCACATGCTTTGCACTCTAATCAGTAACGGCTAGTTCAACATCTCGACTGCATCTCAGCCAATCAGTCACCATGTATAATCTAAAATCCAGCTTTCACTTTTTCCAAAATAAATGGAATCAACATAATGGCGTTTGACAATTCACTAGATGGACATTTCTCAAAAAAAAAAAAAAGAAGGTCCCAATAAAAGAAGTTAAAACTGCTAATTTGGTCAAACAGAGATATATTCATTGTCAGTTTAATACCTCGTAGATCTAAAAATCACTTTAGAGTTTAGATTAAGATGATTTCTTTTGTACACACAATTCGTTTCCAAAGATTGTGAGTATCGATTTGGCAACTCGAAAGCATCACATCAACAAAAAAGCTAGTGTCATCAGAAGTAGTATCATGCAAACAAGAACCTAAGGTGATGTTTGGTTGACAGAATTATGATGGAACGGAATGGAATCCTACAAGATTCCCACAGTTTGAGCCATTTGGCTGAAAGAATTTATTCTCTAAAGAAACCATAATCACCACAATTTTAGCAATCATCATTCCCCAAAATGAGAGAAGCGATCATTTCTGAACCCCTATCCTAAAAATACCTCAGCCCTCTCGTCCTCCCTCTTTTAACATTAAGGCCTTCCCCTATGAGAAACACCAACCCTATCATAATCTAAAAAGCTCCTCCAGCTCAGATTCAAACGCCAAATACCCAATCCAGAATTATTTTTACAAAGTTCCTTCTTTGATCTGGGCTGCTAAATCTAAGATTAATCAATTATTCTGGCTTCTCCAATTTTTAGCAGTTTTACTAGTCTTATTTTTACAGATTCTAGCTATGGAGAGATGAGGGATTTCTGACTTTTGGCCACAGAGAGGAGAGGGATTGAGGGCAGAGGACAAAGGAGGAAGTAGAAGGGTGGTTGTTGTAACAATGGAGGCCATGACACTAGCAAGAGACGGCAGACGTCTTCAATGTAGTAGATTGCTAGGAAGAGAAAAGAAATAAATGGGAAGAAGCGCAAAGAAGGAAAGGGAAACAAAATTGAGTGAGGGCCACAAGGCTAGCATAACACCTCAAGCAAATTTACCCATATATAAACACAGGGCATCAACTTTGAAACACAAGAACTCTTGCTTCAGTATATAACTCACAATCACATGATTATATGTGCACTAACAGCACTGACCTTCTGCATTAAGTTGGCTGAAGTGGTAACTGAACTTGATCGACAAGAATACCTGCGGAGTGCATTATCCATCTTGCACACATAACTCCATATGCCCCTGGCAAAAACCAGCTTTGCCACCTCCGTATTCAAACCAGCATCTTCTTGATGAAACATCGTGATTTCACAAGCATTTCTACCTGGTACTGTACTTAAATAGATGCTAGTCATATAACAATCTCTTATATCTAAAACTCGTTCACTCAGTTATCCGTACAACACAGTTGAGAAACAATCAAATTTGAGTAAAAATGGAGTTCAAGTACCAATGCATGAGAGCAAACTTTTCAATGTGAATCTATAAATAGGCTTTAATTATATCCATTTCAATTTAGTAAAATTTTCTCAAAAAAATAAGCCGCATTAATCTGGAATTTTTTTTTTCACCTTTTTCTTTCCTAAGGATCAAACAACAACTTTTAAATGGAAATGTTACCATAGGATTTTCTTCATCAGCCAGATCTGAAAATAAATGAGTAAACAAATAAGCCTAGTAGCCTACCTTTTCTAATTCGCCAGCCAGACCTGAAAAATTTAACGCGTACATATTTTCTGTTGTATGGTGCCAAAGGATGCTGACGTTCCTAAAAATAATCATGCCGGAAATGAAGCCAAAAAAAAAAGGTTATTCCAAATATGAGCCAGAACAAATTAAGCAAAATCAATAGCCAAAAAAAAAAAGTCCCTTACACATGCCTCATAATTACAATTACAAATGTCCTTTGACTTTCAACATAATCTGTCACCATGTTGTCCATGTAAGTTAGAGCAATTTGAAGATAGAAACCTGTTGCCATCAGAAGAAAGCACCTTTTTCCTCCAAACAAACCAAGATTTTTTTTTACAGGTAAAAAGAACAGAGAAAACTAAATTTATGCTAAGGGATTGTAACTCCGCAAGTTAACAAGGTTATCTTGAGTTCTATGTCTCTATTATTCACTTTACTGGTCCTCTGTGATGCAGTAGTATATACACATATATATATATATTAGACGATCAGTTTTATTCCTGTTCTACTCTGTCTGAATCTTGTTTGTATCGGTAATTATCTCTGAGTTGTTGTGTCTGGGTGTATATGAGGATGTTATTTGAGGGCATTGGTATCTATGTGGAGTGTGAGGATAGTCTGATAGATCTTGTTGTAATTTTCCTTATGTAAGCAGTAGTTTTACCCCCAGTGTCAGAAGTATTATGCATTTTCACAGAATATCCACTACTTTGCTGTGCATCTGAGAGTGGGTGCATGAGATGATAGTGGATTCCTATCTCTAATATCTTGACCAGCAAATAACTTGACTATTTAATCTACTGTTTCCTGCTCTTACGTCAGTTTCTGGTCATATGATATAACATCAAAAATGCTCCTTTTTTGTGTGCGTGTTGGTTTTTTTTGGGGGGGGGGGTTGTGGGGTTGTAGCTACAACAATTTCCATATATGGTGCCATATATGAACTAATCACAAACTTCTGAAGCGTAATGTGCACAAGGTAGATCAGTCAATGAACACAAATAACCGCAAGACCATGATTAGGTGCATTACCTTTATAAAACAGTAGAATGTTTTATCCCTTCCCTCCCACAATTTCCAAGCCAGCACACATTCTCTAGGGCTCAAAAGAGGAAACTTTTTTATCGTACGGCCAACTTCAACACCACTAGATTTATCCACCTGCAGTTGCTCATGCTCGATCACAGTCTTATCCCACTGCTTTCTGTAATCATTGTCCAGGTAGAAATCCCTTAGCACCTCAGATGAAACCCCATTAAATATAGTCATGCTCAAGTACTTCACAGGACCATCCTGCGACATTAACACAATAATAACTAAACTATAACATAGAATCCATAAGACAGTGTTCTACGACTAGATATGGCATATGTGTTGATATATTACTCAATTAGATGTTATAAAATGTAAGGACCAGAAGTGGAAAAGGCAAAAACGAATAGGATGTAATCTCCCGACACCTTGACCACTAATTATGAACTAATTCCGGCAACAAGAATAAACATTTAATGACTTTGTTCCATGCGTAAAGGAGAGAATCAGCAAAAAAGTTCTTTTCTTTTAACCCCCCCCCCACCCCCAAAAAAAAACAAAGAAACACTTAATTACCCTCCCTAGATTGGACACACCATGCTACTAATGAAACATGTTGGAAGATCAGAGGACGAAAGGTAGAGCACATGCAAGTGTGTCAGAAAGTGGTTTCAACTTCAATTTTTGTTTACCAGCCTGTACATTGTGAGTGCTTAAGAAAAATATCGGACCTTCTTAGCTGTTTTACTTAGCATATACCAAATATAACATTATAAACTTCAGACCAATGAACATAGAAAATTCATAAAAGCAACATGACATTATCATTACAACTTGAGTGTGCATTAAGATTGTTCATGAGTCTCTACTAAAATCGAATTAATTGACACCAACAACCTTTGGCTTGCAGCATTTCGCATAGTAAGACAGATTCTTGTTACTTTTGTCCGTGACAGTTTCCCACTTATCAAACTTCGCATCCAAGTTTTCCATTAGAAACTTCAAATCTGCATCTGTCACAAATTCTGATATTCTGCAAGAGAAAACAAAACTTCCAGAATGATTAATCACTCATGATATACTTAAGTCAATGCACGTGAACAACAGCAAAGACAAACTCCAACAAAAAGTAAAGTTAATGCTGATAACTAAGGAAGCTGAGGAAAAAGAATTGAAAATAAAGAATTTCCACCCAATGATACTCACGGAACTGAAATTGACTATCATTCCCAACTCAATAAGCAGTGCTAGAATAAAAGGAAACATGCAGGTTTAATAAGAAAATTGTTATTCTTCTGGTTAACGATGCGAAATTGCTCAATCCAACTTTCTGCCTACCAGCTGAAGTTTCTCAGAACATAGCCACTCTTATCTTTTGTTTTTTTTTTTTTTTTGGGATGCAGCAAAGCACTGGCCTAATTTACATTCTACTCTATTCGGTTCTCTTACCTGCTCAGACCCGTTACTTTAGCAGAAATTATTGAATAAAAACCCTTTTCTTTGAAAGCTAAAACCCAAAAACTTTCAAACCACCAAATTTCTACCTTCAATCCATCTCTACCAAGATCCCATTCTCACAATTTCATTTTGTCTAAATTTTGGAGTATTTCAGGACTTTGGTTTGTCATCAACCCAATCAAATCAAAAGTTAGTTTATCAAATCCTAAATCTTCTTGGTGCTCGCACGAATAAAATGTCATTTCAAATAAGAAAACTATAATTGGAAGAGTTGACCACAAATGGGAGTTGCCCTTCACTTGTGTATTGATAGAAATACAACGAAGGCCAATTCACAGAAAAAGGAAGTTATCTTGTGAAAGTAAAGTTATCGAAGTCAAGATGTATGTAAAATAAAAGAGTAAGTTCACCTGATAATTCATGTTGTTTACATATACTTTCTTTAATTGATTAACTAAATGAAGCATATGCTAGCTTCTGAATATCTAAATGAAAAATGTTACTACGCAGTAAAACTATATGGATTTTACATCTATCATCAGACATCACTAAAGAGTTAACCTTCTCTCGTTATTTGGCCATGTAAGTTTTAAACCTATTTTCCAATAAAGCCGTGGATTCCAACATAAATTGATGGAAAGGAAACTCCCCAGGGCAAGAAAACATCAATTCAATACAGGCAGCACAACACATAGTTTTAGGAATATCAACTGCCCAAAAAAAAACTATTTTCTGATGGTGCACATGAAAAATCAAGAAACTTAAACGAAGAACAAACATAGAGCAATCAGGTGAACGGAACGACTCTACCTGAACTTAGAATTCATTCGGCGGAAAGAATCTGAAACTAAAACGGGTTTGGATTGAGAAGAATAGGCAGAGAAAATCCTTCCAAATTGCCAGAACATCAATAAAATGACCAGCACAATTGGCGTTGCCCAACCACCATAGAGATTTTCCCGGGCAAGTTCTTCCGATGCTGCCTTCAATACACTCATTACCGTCGACACCATGACGTTAAGGATAATCATCATTCGAAATTTCTCCACTGTTCGGAATCTTCTTTGCCCCTTTTACACTGGTGGCTATCTAGGTGACATCTCCGATGGGCGCTTGTAGTCCGGTACACCACTTCAACGATGGATTTATTTTGCGGCAATTATCGCCTCTCTTTTTTTTGTTTTACGGATAACAATTTTTTGGACCTCGACAAGAATACAAAAAAAAAAAAAGGGAATTTTATATATTTAAAAAAGGGAGATTTACTATTTGATCCCATGTAATGAAGATATTTAGTAAATGGTCCCAAAGTTTAAAATATTTAAAAAATGGTCCCATTGACAACACGAGGTGTTGTCAATGCAGCACATGGGGTTGTCACTTGACAAC
>JANTPZ010096723.1:0-12995 GCA_025593235.1 Vachellia pachyceras | reverse complement strand
TGTTAATTTCCCATTTTGTTCTCATTTAATTACTCATATTAATATCGTTGCATTTATTGCATTTACTCACTCTCTCCAGCACACACTCTTCCATGCAATAGGATGTCCTTAGACATAAAGCATATCCTTTGTTGGAAGGTTGTATATCATTTTTATTGAGTTAGCTGATTGAAGGCAATGAAGGATTTCCTCACACTATTTAGGTTTGTTGTTTGCTGCACCAAATTCCAAGCAGTCGCATATCATGATGGGATCAACGACAACAAGTGGACAATATTATTATTGCTCAAGGATCAAGCTATTTTTCCTTTATTTTTTTACACGGGCTGCCCATTACCCGTTAAAACCTGCCCGTATATACCTTAGCCCGTTTAAGAATTGTTAAATGGGTTGAGGCACGGGCTAGCCCGTACCCATACCCATGTAATTCAAATGGGCGGGCTACGGGTTGGGGCACGGGCTAGCCCGCCCGTCCGTTGCTCACCCCTACCTGGAACCAATATTAAATACATAACAGTGATCAAAATGGGCGTAATTAATTAATCATAGTATGAGGCAGGGTCAATAAAAAAGAAAGCAGAAATCATAGGATCCTATATAGATTTGGCTTAAAAGAAAGCAGAAATCATAATGCTGTCTGGAGAAGGGGGTGATGGTGGTGGTGGTGGTAGGACCAGAACAGTAAATACAAATGTTAAAAATGGCAAACCTACCTAAAACCAAGACCCACCTGCAGGTCTGCGTCCACTCCATAATCCCACGTAAGTGAACAAAATAATATAAGCATATCAAACTTCAACTAATATATTGTATATATCATTAATGAGACAGCATATATATATATATCACTTTGATTTTGTGGGGCAAATAATATTATTACGTAGTGATCGATACACACACCCTCTTTAGATGTATTACCTGTATGTTTAGATTAACGGTAGAAGTTACTTTCTCATCATTATTTACAGTGTATGAAATAAGCTCGTAAAAAGAGTTTTGTTTTGCTTTACATAAATATACTTCTCAAACATTGATACACACGGGCCGAACAAGTACTAGCAATTTTAGGTATGGTTCGTGTTTGATTGATCAAATCATCACGTCCTTTCTTTTCTTTTTGCAGAAAATGTTATACTAAACAACCATCTCCTGACTTGGTAGTTAGTACCTCCAGCTCACTATTAATATATGATATATGCCATTACTTGAACGTGGGCCAAGTACCTTCCTTTTCTTCCTGGAGGTTAATTTTATCCCTTAGTTTAGAATTTGCAGCTAGCATAGGAATAATAAACACAGTTCTTTCCGATACCATTGGATCAATGTTGATAGTGTACTGCTGTACTATATATTTAGCTACTTTTCTGAATTAACTTTTATTTTATCCCTGTTTTAAGGGACAAATCTTAAGCGGGTGGGGTTGTGTACTTGAGGGAACTATGTCTTACAACATATAATACAGTGAAGGCTAACAAAAGATTTGGTTTTTGCCATAAAGAAATCAAGATTGGGATTGTCATGGTCAGAAACAACAGCAAATAACTGACAATCTTGTATAGTTTAGGGACATGAAAGCTATCTTATGAATAATAAACCACTGCTTCAATCCCGTTTATTATCCAACTAACACCGTTAGTCACTCATCAGTAGATGTTTCTCTAATTAAAAAAAAATGGAAACAGTGTTTTTAGAGCGTCAAGTAATTAAGATTTAATATTGTACTCCTTCGGCCTTTAACATATAACATATTTAGAGAGTTAACTTTAATTTTAAATGCAAGATATATTTTCTATAATCAAATATAGAAGTGAGGGGGAATTGATTAAGATGATTAGAGCGGTTCAGAAAAACCGTATCATATTAATTAATTTATCAAATTATTAGTTAAATAAACGTTTAGATGAAGGACTGACTAAATGATTTTGTATTGTGCAAAAAAAAAAAATTAGTGATTTTGTTGGGGGGCGTGATTTTTGGAGTCATATGAACTATTGGAATTTTGGGTCTGCATCCGCTGTTGATGAACCGCACTAATTAATTTGGAAGTTTGAATAATTCCTGATTAATATATTAATTAAGTGAATAATTAATTGATTAGATTAGATAAACGTGGAATGTTGACTCAGTCATGAGTCAATTGAATATCCAATAATATCATAAAATTTGAATTATTCATGATATTAATAATTAATTAAGTGTTTAATTAATCGGATAAAACTTATATTGTTAACTTAGCTATGGGTTAAATAAACATAAAAAAATATTTAAATATATAAATTTAATTTTATTATTTAAATAATTCATCATCAGCTATAAGCTGAATATAAATATATTTATTTATATTCTTTTGGTGGAATTGGGAGATTTTGATATAAATAATTTATAATGGCATGTTTGGTATGGTGGAATTGGGAGATGGAATTGGAAATGTAATTCATTTCCTATGTTTGGTATGGTGGAATTCCACCCCCCAATTCCACCATACCAAAGATAAGAAATGAATTCTATTTAATTCCACCATACCAAATATAAGAAATGAATTCTATTTTCAATTTCACCTTCCAATTCCACCCTACCAAACATAACCTAGGTTTTTAGATGATTAGCTCACAGAATTTCAGAGGTTTGACCTAGATCCAAACATGAGTTATCCGTACGTTTTCTCCCCTATTTGAATATTTTATACAGCAGAACCCGAAACACCTGAGGGCCAGTTACATGAACAGAACTCTGTGTCATGTCATTTCAATGAGACATACAGAATTGACGTGCGCTCTTACGCTGTTCTTCTTTTTTTTTTTGCCAGAACGCTCTCTTACACTCTTCATTTCATATATACGAGTATATATTTATATATGCCCATGAAACGGCCGCGTTTAAGAATGGGTTAAAAATCCATTACGAACGGTAGTTAGCAATTGCCTGCTGCCGTACCACTTGGTGAAGACTCAGAATCAGAAGAAAGCTCAGATGATTAATGGCAAACTATTTTCTGTGGATTCTGGGGCCTGCCGTACCATTTGACGGTGCCTTTATGTTTCAATTTCATCACGCAAAAATATCCAAGACATGTGTTTTAGTCCATATATATTAAATCGTCAAAAAGAATAAATGAATTGAGTTATACTAGATCATAACGGACGGTTCAATTACAAATCCAGATTTCAGTTCACTCAAAATGGTGGGGACTAACAAGGGATGAAAGAGGCACATGGTTATGTGGATTTCAACAGAAGTTCAGGTACCTTTCTTTCACTGCTGTAGAAATCTATGCTATTCACAGGGAGGCCTTCAGCTATGCAAACAAAAAAACTGAGGCTAAGAAAAGTAAAGCTTTACAGTGACTCTTTGGAAGCACTTCACCTCCTTCTCATTGATTGTGACTTGGTGCACATGTTGCATGCGGAGATACATGTTTTGAGATTCGTTGTTCTTTCATATTGAAATCAAGAGATGACGCACTCCTATAGGGGAGGAATCAAATGTTCTGATTGCCTGGTCCGAAAGGCTCATGAAATGGAATTGGATACTGCTATCCTACTAGAATCAACCTCTCCTTGTACTGATATAATTAACAATGACTTTTGGCAACTTGCCACGAACATATAATATTGTTGTTTGATTTGCGGACAATCTGTACTCTTTAAGCTTGACGCTCGTCTTTAATATGAACTACAAAAGAGCTAATTTGATTAATCATTTTAAGCGTCAGAGTCTTCTTTTATAATGAGAAGGGAGTGTGTAATGAATACAAACGAGAGTCCATCCCAAAATATTAGCTTGAGGGGAACGGGAACGCCAATTTCTAAGGTGGTTTCTTATCGGTCAGACTTTTTGTGGGTTGCCCTTCGCAAGTTCATCATGCTCTCATTCAAAAACTAGTTCATTAAAAGGGAGAACCGTCTAACTTGTAAGAGGGTGAGTGATCTTTGTTGGGTGAAAATAAGGTGGATAATAAAGACTAGCTTTTGGATCTCTCAAAGAAGAAATCAAAGAGTTTGGATCCTTTAACTAAGAAAGTAAGATTCAGCTTAAGAAATTGAGCTTAATGTTGTTGATGGTTCGTATGAGATATGACAATGGTTCAAGCAAAAGTGATTTTGTCTATATATGTTTAAGTTCTCAACTACAATCTGACTGTTTGGCCTTTGTCGATGTGCTTTTGCTGTTATTATTGGTCGATATTCTGATATTGTTTGAGGTGACTTTGCTGGTTTTAAAATGGTTGTAAGCTGACCCTGTTTTTGCTGAAATAAATGTTTCTTTGTCATTGACCAAAGGAAGGAAGGAAAAATTCAGCATTATTTCCTTTTGATGAATCTTTTATTCTCTAATGGCTTTGAAGATCAACTTCCATAAGTTCCATAGGTTCTCTGTACATTGATCTCTTAGCATTGCTTTGAGTCTTTTGATCAAGTGTTCGTTGGAGAGAGTTTTCTGTTGTGCATAAATTACAGGAGAGAGGCTCCTCCTCCTCCGACAGCATCTAGGATTCCTCGAACAATGTGATATCTCACACGGGGTAAATCCTTAACCCTTCCCCCTCTTACTAAGACTACAGAATGTTCTTGTAAATTATGGCCAATACCAGGTATATAAGAACGAATGGATCTTGTAGGATTCTCAAGAAATTCTTCGATTATATATCTAGATTATATCTATTTATATTATATATAATTAAATTACATTATTAAATTAGAATCTAAATATTAATATGAAAATTCTATTAAAATTATTAAATTATAAATAGAAATTGAAAACTCAAAAAGGGGGTTGCTCCCTCAGCAAAACTGGGATAAAGTTGAGCCAAAAGATCCCGATTCAAGATAAATTCATGAGCAAGTGGGATCTCTTTAGGATCTACTCCAGCATTTAGAAATTGGTTAATCGGTAAAGATACATGTACTAGATAGAAACAACGCTCGTAAGGAGTCCTAT
This sequence comes from Vachellia pachyceras, assembly GCA_025593235.1. Lineage (NCBI taxonomy): Eukaryota > Viridiplantae > Streptophyta > Magnoliopsida > Fabales > Fabaceae > Vachellia > Vachellia pachyceras. The sequence continues at coordinate 8,057 of JANTPZ010096723.1, read as the reverse complement.
TGAAACTAAGAAACATAGGCCTGCCTGCCATCCACACCAGAATAAATGAAGTTTTCCGAAAACCATCTGATCATATTCATATATGTAATTATGTATTACAAATTACAATAAAGAATAAGAATTAAGAATAAAGAAGGAGGATTTTAAATGCGAGATCTAAAAACTTATCTCTCCGTGGCACCAGTGGTAAGTACTCTATCCTAAACCCTAAACCCGATCATTTCTCAAGAACAATAGCTAAGGGACCTGATACTACTACTTGGATCTGGAACCTACATGCTGATGCTCATGATTTCGATAGCCATACTAGTGATTTGGAGGAGATTTACCGAAAAGTATTTAGTGCCCATTTCGGCCAACTCTCCATGGTATTTAAAACGTCTTCCTAGTTATATCGCGAATCTTTTAGATAAACCTCTTAAAGAATTAGAGGGTCTAGTATATTGCGATGTGTGATTTGATCAAAATTCTTATTTTACAGATTCAAGGAATGTATAAGCCAATGCTTCCACGGATTTGATTGTGGTTTACAATTATAGCTTTCATACCTGTTTATTTGGGATCGTCTCTCGGATAAAGAAAAATAATGAACAAGAGTAAAAGAAAAGGTAGCAATTCAAATCAAGATTTATCCGGTTCCCTGTGGCAAATTCCAATCACAAAAAGAAAATAAAGTCCTCCTTCTTCTTCGAATTAGTGAATTTGGAACATATATCTAGATTTCCTGGAATGGCCTTAGCAGCAATCATTGAGTAAGGAATTCCTGACAACAATCCCATTATTTTGGGAACATCATTGTATCATTATGAGCAACAAAATAGGGTAGGTGATGTCACTTACAAGGCTTTTTTGTCAGCCCAAACAGATTCTAACAAAATTCTTTTTATTGCATGAAATTGCAAGTGAGGCTTACATCACTTATTACAAGGCTTTTTTTATTGTATCATCTCCCACTCGGAACAAGGAGCTGCCATGAAATTGGGCCAATCAATTGCAAATGGCAGTGAGGCTTTAGTGCTCCAGAGATTGTTGATTCGCCAACGAAGTAAAATCGAAAATATGAATGTACGGTATGTCTGTTCTCTCCTTTGACCAATAATCATATGGCATGCCTTGGACTCTTGGTTGCCATTAATTGAGGACTATGACTGACACAGGTTCTTGCCAATTAACAAATTCATGTGCTTTTACTATGGATTGGCTGTTTCTGTATTATTCAAGTGATTTGAGGAAGCTCTAGCATTTGCATCTGACAGAATTTTAAGAGTTCATATCGCAACAATTCCAGCAGTTGAGTGCTAGCGTTCTGTTTGTTCTGCTCCTTGATCTTCTCAGATGAAGGAAACGCGCATCTAAATAGCTCAAATTAGCCGTAATGATAAAAACAGAAGAAGCTCAGTTCAGAAAGAAAACCAGATCTGCTTCAGCAGCTGTCCCAAAGAAGAAAAAGGTTGATATTTCAAGATTGGCTTCTAAGGCTATGCAATCTGATGAACGATTTATTGTGAGGGAAGTTCAATCAGAAGTATTGGAAGCCAATGCTTTAGTTAAAAGTTTTTAGTTTAGAGACGTTCAGTATCACAACTAATGGAATGCGTATATAGATGCTGGCAATCTCATTATCCAGGGCTTGAACAAGAAGCTGCTCCTTGGAATTATCCTGGGAACTGTTTCCAATAACTATGCTATAAAATATGGCTTGCCAAGTTACTGACACATAGATTTTGCCAAAGGGGACAAAACTCTGCCAGCCTTTGAGCATTAGAGAAACAAGGTTGGATTTTAGCTATGAAACCTCTGCCTTGCAAACCAAAAGGTACTTCCAGTGTTGAAGTGAACACAATCTAATGCTTTGATGCTTATCTCTAGGGTTTGAAGTACAAATAAGAATGCTCTACTTGTTAAAGCCTTAGCTCTGTGATGTAAATACAAATGATGTGTACAATATTTTGGACTGTTTATTACCATTGAAAATATCCAATCTCCCTGAAATTCTTGATGAGGTGATGTGCTGCTAGTGATCAAACACTCAGAAATGTTTAGAATACTCTCACAGGACCAATGAAGCGTACATGTTAAGCTATCAATTCTTACTTTCATGTTGAAAGTGGAGAGGTAAGTTGTGACCCAACTGAATTTAGTTCAAAGATTTTAGAGAATGATTTGAAGTTTGGGCAAATATACAAAAGCATAGTTTGAAGAGATAGGCGTAACAATGATAAAGTATTTTGCATAATATGAGCATTCCAATTAATTCAAACTATAGTTTGAAGAATTGACAGCTCCAAAAAAGGACAAAAAATGAGACTGACAATTAATACTACAATAAGATTTAGCCTTCTTAATAAGGATTTTATGACTGCCCAATAGATCTGATACACGATTGTAGGCAATATTATTCATCCATATTCAAACGTCTTATATCATAATTACCTTTTACCCAATTCTGTTTCTCTTAATAGAGACTCCATTTTTTCATTGTTAGGGGAGAATTATGAACACCCAAAATGCTACACTGAGGTAATATCCAAAATAAAGAAGGAAATGAAAAGCTAAAGTGAAGCTCATCAATTGCAAATAATTTGTACAAGAAACAGCCAAATCCTAATTGGGAGGAAATAAATAGATATCAGAGGAGAAGGAGGATAAATCAAATTTGAAAAGCAAAATGATCAGTCCTAACCCAAACCCACCACTACCTTAAAATAATCCCAACCTGCTAAAACAGACAAAGGAAGAAAAAACAGATCCCATACTGTCACTCCTTAAAATAACAAAGGAAACTTTGAAAATATGGTTCAAGCATCTACAAATTTAGCATCTTCACCAATCCCTCTATATCCCAATCTCCACGTCTCTGCAGCCTGATTCTCCTTCCTGAAACAATAATATATATAAATACATAGAAATCTCATATGGAAGATTTAGAAAGAGATATAATAAAAAGAGACTTGTATGATTGTATCTAACCTGTGAAGTCACATTAACACGAGCTCCCTCATTGACTAATCTAGACCTTCTTGCTCCTTCAACTTCTTTGCGAGTAGATCCTTCAGTCTTATCAGTTTTCTTGGACCCAATGTGGCTTTTTCTGAGACCCAGAAATCCCTTCCAGCTGGTGGACGAACCCTTTGGAGGGCTTAGAGAGAAATGTTGATATCCATCATCATCATCATCATCATCATCATCATCATCATCCACGAGAAGCTCTTCCCTCAGAGTGGTGGTGATCCTCTGCATCTGAGTGTCCTTAAACGGCAGGATCCTACCTTTGGAGAAAAGCTCGTCAGCACTCATCATGGAATAATTTGAGACAGAGAATTCAAAATCAGAGGAAACAGGGGCATCTCTAGGGCTCCTTTCTTGGTGAATAATGGATGCTTGTTGGGAATCCACAAAATCATTTGAGAAAGAGATCCGGGGGCTGATTGGAGGACAATGAAGATGATGGTGACCCTTGTGCTCTGAGTTGTACATTTCTAAGCATGCCATGGGGTTTCAGAAAAACATGGGGATTAAAAGAAGGAAACAATATGAATATGATAAGAAGAGGAGGAGGAAGAAAGAAACAGCGAGGCTAATAAGTTCTACTAGGCTAATAAGTTACTATACAACCCACCCTCAGTAGATGTTTGTATTTATATGGCAAAAGGAATCTTCTTGCCGATTTGTTTTTAACTTTTTTTTTAAAAAAATTGATATTAAGATCATGCATGGCATACCATGATATGACTTTTTGTCATGACATGTTAATTTGGCATTCAATGATGGTCAAGACCTTCAGGGTTCAGGATATACTACACTGCTGTCTCAGAGTTACTCTGTAAGAAAGTGAAGCCATGAAACTGCCAAGAAACTCTTTAAAAAATATATATTATTGATTAAAAACAAAGAGAGATGCTCTCCTTTTTAGGCCAATCCCTTGTGTTTCATGTTTATCAAATGATAAAAAAAAGTTTTGGGAAGATTCTAAGAACTTGCACTTTTAACTATGTCATCTCAACATCCAATGCATACTAACAAACATGCATTATCCCTCTGTTTTTTTTACTTTCCCTCTTCCTTGTTGTTTTCTGTGAAACGTGGATAATCACAACAGGAAGGTGGTGGACGAAAGAATTTTACACAATCTAAAAAGTTCAAATGGTCAAAATGGTGAGCCGAGCTAGGAGCAGGCCTTTCAAGATGGTACTAAGTCGATGCTATCTATTGCCATTAGTGGTGCAGAATGCAACAGCAGTGACATATTAATAAGAGAAGCAGAAGCACATTAGTACTTACCCAAAGTTTTGAAAAAAATACTTATTTTTTCCTTTAATATTCAGTTTTTTACATATGGCATATAGAGTTATTTCAGTCAAAAAATAATAATTACTTTTTTTGAATATAAAAAATAATAAGTACTGAATGGGGTGTTGTGTAAGAGTGTTAAATGCATTAGAGGCAGAGTGACAGTGAGAAACAGTGGCAGAGTAACAGAGGGGGGGGGTCTGGCATGCATGGCACAGCACAGCACTGGTAATTGACCAAAAAGCCTTTTGAGTTTGACTCTCTAAATGTGAAATGAGCTGGCGATACTGACGGATCAATCTGACCACGTGAAGCCAAAACTAAACAAATCAAAACCCATATCACCAAAACAAGTTAATATATATTTACAAGTCCACACACCAGTTCAATTTGGGAGAAGATGGATGAACAAAAAAATTGCTATTTGTGTGTACAGAAAATGGGGTGGCATTAGCATTAAGTGGTCATAATGAGGATTGAATCACTCTTCCCTCCGGAAGCAATCACGTGGCCTCTCTTTATTACGCAAATTTGCTTTCCATTTTATAATTACACTTTTGTTTATCAGTAGTACTTATATTGTTGGCCATAATTATTCCCAATTGGCCTCTCTGATTCACTTGACTTTACTCACTCAACCTATTCCTGGCCTAGCTGGCTGTCACCTTGGAGGATAATATATGGAGAGTGAGTGGAACCAGAAACGTTTTATCGTTTTGTTTCACATAAAAAAAGTTAATTATTATTTGTCCTTTATTATGTTCTGACAACAGAGTAATTGCATACTTACATTTAATATCTAATTCAGCCTATTCCTGTCTGGCTGTGGCTGGCACCTCAGAGGATATATGCAGGGGAGAGTGAAATGTTTTGTCACTTCTGTTATGAAAACAGTAAAGAAAAAAAATTCACACATTCAATATTATACTTGATCATTATTTAGAACAAAAGGGAAATTATAATATACTGTTTTGGAGAGGTTAGAGAAGTGGAGGTAGTATGTATAAAAATCAATCATATGCAATCATATGGTATAACAAAATTTGATTGTGTACAGAGTTCACAACTATAATTGTACCCTTGTTTGTTTGTTCTTTTCATTCTACGTAATATACAGTCAATTTTTATGAACTGATACAGATTTAGTTGAGGCCTGAGGGTAAGATGCAGGAAAGGACGAGAGAGTGAAAAGAGTAGTTGAGGGCAATGGACTTGGACATGGTTGTCACTCACGTGGTGAGCCTAATGGGGTGCTGACACGTGGCTGATTCCAACAAAAGAAAGCAATGTCGAACATGGACTAGTCAAACACTATATCAAAGACTGCTTCCTGATTTTGGTCTCCCATCTTGTTAGCAACAACGTGTTTCTTATTGGCTCTCATCCTCTCTAAATCCCCCCCTTTCTTATTTCTCATTCTATGTCTTAATGAGCTCGTTCTTCAATGGCAGATCAGAACAAAACAAACAAGAGTAAGGAAGAAAGAAGTCTCTAGCCAGCTACCAAACCAAGTAATTCCTCTACAGTGAGCAGATTAATTACGATAATACAAACTCTTCCTGCTCTATATAGCTGTAATTTACTGTCATAAAATGAGCACGAAGTGTAATAGCTCCTTCTGAGAAGTTTACTTGTGGAAATGATTCAAATGAACATGGTTTCTAATCTATTGATGGATAAGATTAATGTCATATACGAAGCAAACTCAAAGTTAGTTTACTTTATATTCTAATTTATTGGCACAGCTTTCAGTGGTCTAGTTTCTGCTGTCTGCTATAATTTGCTTTCTTAGAGTTTCTTCTTCCTTTGATGATTGAGAGACCGACAACCTTAAGATATCAAATAAACCTATGGAATGTTTTAGTATTATGATTGGTTTGATGGTGAGTTTATGTTAACTAAGTGAATTGATCGGTAGCTACAGATTCAAAGCGTCTGGTATAAAGGTGAGGAGATTTTTTGCTTGGCTTTATTGGGATGTCAGATACAGCATATACCTTATTGTAAAGGCCGGTCAGGCTTACAGGGGAACCATTGACGAAGAGAATCAAGTGGATCAAACCAGGCCCAGAATCCAATATCCAGTTGTTCTTGTTCATGACTAAAACAACTAACTAATTAATTAGTTTACAAATATCCATCTAATAAAGCTTGTTAATATCCAGTTGTTAGATCACAGTTCGTTTCTTTCACTGCGCCCAACTAGGACCTTGATACACATACAATCATTTTAAAAAAAAAAATTCATGATTTTCAATCTTGTATTATCATGCTAAAGTTAAAATCAAGATCTTGTTCGTGCTATGAGAAAGCAATTACTTTCACTTCACTAAAAAAAAAAGTAATTACTTTCACCAGAGAATTAAACAAGCCAAATGAAAAATTATTATAATAATAAGAACGTACGAATTTACCAATCTTGAAAGGAGTCAGTATAATGACATCTTCAAAAATTAATATATCCATATATGAAGACGTATTTGGCCTTTGGGAGATCGAAAAGTAGAGGAAGAGGGTGATAGCCATGAAGGCAAGAGTGTATGAATTAGTATATATTATCCATATGCTTAACTAATTGCTGCGTTGAAGAAATGTAAAATCGAAGAAGGAGAAGACAGAGAGGAAATTAAAAGGAGAGAATATAGGAAAGAGCGTAGTTCACGGATATCAAAATCCGTATACACGGATGAGGAGGATGAGAGTGCAATTGCATGGATAGAATAAAGCGCCTCAAGAAGCGATGGCCTCACACGAGAGAGAGAGATGAATAAGAATTTATATGAATATGTTGGGGTTGGGGCTCAGATACGTTTCTCAAGAAGAATACAGTACATACACCCTCTCTCTTTCTCTGATTCTGCTACAAGCAATGTGCTGTAAGTGTGCTCATACATAATATTATTCATTACAACATGTTATCATGTTAGTTATGTTCACAGTACGTTGTTGAAACTGCTTGGTGGCCAAGTTGGGAGAATTTAGTCATTCATGGAGCCAAGTTGGAAGAAGAGTAATGTAACTGAGTCAGGGAGGGCACCAGTGAATTCAAGGGATAGAGTTGACGATGATGCAAGGCAAATTTTGGCCTTGACGCTTCAAACATAATCTTGGTGTCAACAATCTATCCCAAATAAGCGCCAAGTATTCTTAGTCCAATGGCTATTGGTTAGGCAACAAGTGGGAAGATTTCACCTTTTCCGGGTAGAGAGGCAAGCGTTTGAATCCCACTTGTTAAAAGGACTTCAGGGAGGGCTCTACTTGTCATCGTGCACCGTCCGAATTAGTCTTTTAGCTTAGGTTTGAAGACACCTTTCGTTTGTGAATTAAGAAATATTTTTTTTTTGCTAAGTACAATTATATTCAATATATTGTCGAACTTACAGAAGCAATTATAGTTAAGATATTGTTGAACATTAAATATAAATACGTTTACAGAAGGGAATTTTTAAACTTTGATTTAACACGTGTGGAAATAACCCTTAATGTTAAGCTCAAACTAGTTGATAACTACAGAAATTTGGGATGCAGAAAACAACTTCCAGGAAGTCGGAAAAAAAGTATAATCGTTATATAATTATTCTTAACACAAACATGTTTACAACTTATCATGATATGGTCAGACTTTTTTATTGGGAAAATTATTTTAACTGGATATCATCCGCTGAACTTAAGTTAACTTCGTTCAAACTTGTTTTGAATATATACAGTAATAGGGGAACAAACCATATATCTCAAATTCAATAGATATAAGAACAGAGCAGTCACAT
>JANTPZ010096718.1:0-12255 GCA_025593235.1 Vachellia pachyceras | reverse complement strand
CTCGTCTGTAATTTTTGTTTCTAAGTTTTCTGATCCCTCTCCAAGCCTATTTGTCACATCTTGCATTCTGCAGACTGGTTTTGTCCAACAACCTCTGGGTCCACATGTTTTTTTCTGCTCCAAATCTCTAACTTTATGCACGCCCAAGTCCTATCGTCTTTTCTCCCGTTGTTCTGGCTCATAAAACCAAAAGCATCTCATGAAGTTGGCAATGTGATTGGTTTTGAGTTGCGGTTCAACCTATCGGAGAATACCTTGAGTTCTTAACCCATGGACTGTGAATAGGAGCCTCGAGAGTCTGTTACTGTTGAGCGTGTAGCAGAGACATTAAAGAATTAGGATGTAATGGGGACGCTCATTGCTTGAGCTAGAAAAGAGACGAAGCTTCTGTTGTTACTGGTGGCAGTTCCAATGATTTGATTGAGAAGTAATACTAATAAAGCTAATGAGCAAAATGTAATATTTAAACTGTGTTTGTTGTTCTCTTTCTTCCCCCTGAATGAGAAGGGAGTTAGTTGTGTGCGAGGGAAAGTGAAACATCATAAACAGCCTTAATGGCTTTTCATCGTCAAATTTTAAATTTTGACATTCTTTTTTGTTTTTTTTCGCTTTCATTCTCGTGAACAAACGAAGGAATGTCTTTTCCAGAGTCAAAGTTGAGTGGTTAGTTATCATCACACTGTTTAAGGATGTAAGGATGACAAAAGTTTGAGGCTTAATAAAGAGGCCAATTATTGTTTTAAGAAAAGGACGTTCCGTTGGGCAATTCATTCATTGACCAGCTTTGATACACCTTTTTAAGTCCCCACTCCCCAATGGCAACAGCAATCTTCTTTTTAGTTTTAAAGTGGTTTTGACTATTTCATAGTACATTTATATTTAAAAATGTCCTACAATTTCTTAGAGGGGCGGGTTTAGAATTTCGTTAATGAGGATCAAGAAAATATTCTATATTTAGCAAAGGAAAAGTAAAATTTAGGACTATGAAACACCCTGGATTCAACTTGACTGCAGATATTCAGTAATTATTTAATAGAGTCAATGAGTGGTAATAAACTAAAGGGAAATTTACCATCAGATTCCAAGTAACCCAATTAATAAATAAAATGTCTTAAAGATTGAAAAAACTACCATTAAGTTCCAACAGTAACTGATCCGGTTGTTATTAACAGTTGATGAAGTTGTTAACGACAACCGGACTAACTATTACTGAAGCATGATGATAATTTTAGCAATCTTTGAAACATTTTATTCATTAATTTCACTATTTAAGAAGTGATGGTAAATTTTTCTAAATTAAATTCGATCCCTTTGATTCAAAGGAGGAAACGAGGATTAGCCGGTGGCCTGTTGATGATAAATCAAAATGTGCAAACCCATTACAGTTGTCATTGTGTCCTATAATATACTTCTTTATGCAAAATCACACATGCTCTTGTGCGTTCCGAAGAGAGAGAGAGAGATATATATATATATATATATATATTCCCTGCAGTCGTATGTATATAAAAATTACCTTGTAAAAATTGACGGTACTTTTCATTTTATATAAAAATAAACTATTAGTTATTTTTTATTTTATCTTTTTTTTTCAAATTTTTATGAGTATGAGGAGTTCTAATGTATTTATTATTTAATGATGTTGAATTGAAAATTTTATTTTTCTATATAATATCATTTATTTAACTACGTACTAGTTCCTGCTAATTATGAATAGAATGTCTTGTTGGGAGATATATAACAATGAATATTAGGGTGATTTTTCATTGGGTTTCAATATTAGGATGAACTGTGTATATATTTTTTAAAATTAAAGAAGTCAGCCAATCCAAAATATTGTAATTTAAGTCATTGCAAAGTCTTTTATTATTGTTGTCAGAATATAAAAGGCTACTAGTAATTAACTTTTTATGGAAGATTGGGATATAAATATATTATTAAAATATTTATTTATATCTATATAATAGATTATATATCAATCTATAAATCAAATAAATTAACTTAAAAATAATAAATATAAATATGTTAATTAACACCGTAATTTTCAAAGAGATACTCTTACACTCTGAGGAAAGTGCATCACACGAACTTTTACTCGCGTGTGGTTTTTCCTCTTTGAACTTAGTGCCGGTTTTCACCGTAAGCCTCACCATTTATTGGGGAATAGGACTATTTCCTTCGCGAACTCATCAATATGCTAATCCACCTGAAAATGATGGAATCAGATTTTATACTTCACCATTTATCAATACTCATGAAAATGAATGCAAAAATACCGTCAATCTTACTAACAATAAATTTGCGACTCTTTTATTTATAACTACAAATAATCTTGTATGGGAGTTGGAGGCAATCTTTTTTTCGAAGTATCAGATACTGAATACAAACACCTTGCTTTACCCAGTACTGGACTCAATTACCTTTGGGTATATTTGCGATATTTTTTTCCCGAAAGAAGTTTATAAATTATACTGTCCAGACTCCGGACAAATTAAACATGAAGGAGTGCGTTTGAAGAAAGAGTAAGGTTGAATTATATTTTTTTAAGATAACCAGGAAAGAAAAGCGGTGAGGGGGGATTCAACTGGACTGACCTGCTTCATGACATTGAACTGAAATAAAAAAAAAATGACAAGTTTTGAAGAGATTCTCTGCTGCAATTTTCTTTTCTGTTTCCACTTTCTTAGTCCACCAAAAGAGGGAACAGACTTTCCTTTTATCAACTGAACAGAATTGAAAACTCTCAATATTTAATTGATGAAATAAGAAAGAAAAGGGAGGGATCTGTCCATTGTGAGTGTCACTGTTAGATGTTAAATTAAGTTTGTGTTCTCACTTTGAAACTGTCACACCAAACAAACAAACAAAAAAACCCAATAGACTCTTCCAAGTTAAACCAATAGAAAATCTCACTCTGCTTTATATCATCCATGGTCCATGGATGTTTATTAGTGTTGGCAATGACAAGTTTCATTTTGTGTTTATTTGCAGTTTAATTGGCTGGGGGATGGAGAAAAATTCATGAATGGATTGTGGGGGAGATGAACGAGATGAGTGGCCCATGTGATGCATAGTATATGAATATATGTATATATAAGGGAGGGTGTCAGTTTGCTGCTTTTCAGGGAACAAAGCATCAGTTTGGTGCTCATTAAAAATGATTAAAAGGCCGATGTTGACATCAAGCCCTAGACACAAGGATTGAGTTCAATGATTTGCAATGTGCAGAAGACAAATAAAATAATAATAAGAGGCTCTAATTACGCTTTCACTCCTGTGGCTTGTATCAAGATCTCTCTTTTCTTAATACATATGCCAGTAATCCGGCTCAGAGCCTTTATTAGATAATTAGCAACTAACTTTAAAGCTGTAGATTGTGATGAGGACCAGATCTCAGTTCAGCTTCTCATCAAGTGAGCAAGTGTTGATTCCTCAATAAGCATAAAACTTCACAAATTTTATTTGTTGTTTTCACAAACAATGAGTACTAATACTAAAAAATTTTTATAAAAAAGAAGCGAAAAAAAAAGAGACAAAGTTTGAAGTCTCATCTCAGAACTTTGACCTTCCTAAAATTTGAACTTTGAAAGTGCAATTATTACCAAACTAATTTTCTCTAGTAGTGGCCAGTTTTGGCTTTGAATGTAACAGTAAAATTGAGGAGTATGTGTATAATGCATGGCACAAGGGCGAGAAGAGATGGACGTGTCTAGTTTAGTGGAAGAAACAAGTTACTTTTGAAGGACAGAAACAGCAGATTAAGCAGAAATATGAAAGAAGGCAGAAGGGAAGAGGAAAAAGCAAAAGAAAAGAGAAGCAAGTGATAGAGTGACTGGGTTTCAGCCCTTTTGTTGTTTTATTACTTTCAACTCTTGTATTCCTGCCAAGAAGTAGGGTACAGCATCAGAAGCAGTTCATAGTAATAAAAGGCATTAATTCCAAAGACGCTAGTAGATTCTTATACGCAAGGCATCAAAGACAAGGACAAGTTGATAGGTATTCAACTATTCCTTTAGCTGCTGCCATGTGAGTTCTCTTTGTGTTTCTGATATATTCTCCAAATATTATTCCCTCCTTTTTGTCCATCATCTTACACTATACTAATGCTATACCATTCGCCAAATAACATGCCTCCCCCACCATTGGACCACCTGGCCCTAAAGCTTACTACTATCCTTTTTCTTTTTCTTGCTTCAAATTCAGAAAGAAAAACAAAGTTCTTATTGTAGTTTTCAATTTTTTTGTCTCCTTTCTTCTCGCTCGTGATTCTGTTGCAGTAATGAGGCATCCCATCTTTTGCAGATATGTGCTGTAGCAGTACTGGCCAGGGTACCCGCAGGGACCTCTTAAGACTCAGACAACACCGAACAGGCCACCTTCCACTTGTCAATCACTGGTATTTTGTAATTATTCAGGATAATTTATTGAGACTAGAAGACATTTATACGTACATTAGTGACTTTTACTTTTGAAAAAAGTCAGTTGTTCAATTCTTAGATAAAGGCTAATTTCAAGTCAATGACGTCCAAAAAGTTTAGTAAACAATACTTAGACTGAGATCGAGACATTCCATTCCCACTTAGCTGGATGGGTGTAACACTGTTACTTCAACGTGGTAGACAGACACCATCCATTTTGTAGCACGTGAACGCACGTGAAGTCATGGGTAGGAGGAAGAGATAAACTCTGGGAATCTTAAATCGTAATGTGGCAAACTACTTAGGGCTTGTTTGGGAAGTTAGTTTGAAACCTATGTTTCACAGATTTTGAGGTAAAATTTAGGTTTTGAAAAGTATTTATATTTAGGAAGTTATAGCTTTTACGGAAAAGTGGGTAGGAAAGAGGAAAGTAAGAAAGAGAAAGAAAGAAAAAGTCGGAAAGAGCAAAGAGGAAAAAGTATAAAAGAGAAAGTAGGAAAAAGAAAACCTAGGTTTTATAATCTGGGCTGCCAAACGAGTCCTTAATTTGAACGAAATAGGATCTATATATGACTTTGTAGGTTCACAGTTTATTTCCACTTTTCTAATGACTCATTTGGTACGGTGGAATTAATTTTGGTGGAAATGGAAATGAAGATGGAAATGAAAATGAGGATGGAAATAGATAAAAATATAGAAAAAAATAAGAGATCAAAAAATCAATTCCATGAAATTAAATGGGTTACATCATAGAATTCATTTCTATCCATTTTGAATTCTATTTCCATTTCCAATTCCACCCTCCAATTCCATCATATCAAACATAGAAAATGAATTCTACTTCCAATTCCACCTCCCAATTCCACCGTAACAAACATAACATAACCTATCCGTTACTCAAGTTAAAATTAGGTGCGTTGCATGGATAAACCATTTATTAAAACGCTAGCTCAATCCAATAGTACGTTGAGCATATGTGTGCATGAATTGGAGTGGGCCCCTTTATCGTAACCAAATGGAAAAGTACTAGCTTTCCAGGTAGACTCAATTTGAAAATTGCCTGTGTGTGCATGAGTTTAAAGCTATGTGACGAACTGCACCCGAACCCGTTTGAAATTAAACATGCGGGTTATAGGCTAGTAATCGATTAACCCGTCCCACCCGTTACTTAGTATGATGGCATTTGATAATAACAATGCTGCGAGAGGAAGGGAAGGCACTATCCGAGTTGAAAGCAGAAGGGAAGGCGGTGATCGATGAAACGAATTGATGATGATGGTGATGCTTAAGATTATAAGGCAGAGAGAGAGAGAGAGAGAGAGAGGGATACAATGTTGACGCACGCATGCATGAAAGTAGCACAAAGGGGTGATGATGAAAGGCCCAATGGCAGAGAGAGGGAGGGCCTTGGAAGGCGTTGATGAATAAGCTCTGAGCACTCAATCATCTCTCCTGAAATACAACGAAAGCATCATCAGAAGCATATGGATATTCATAGTCATCACTTTTGTTCATATGAAACCCTAGCTACCTCCTTTCCCTCAGATTCCTTTAATTTGTTGGAATATCAGTACAAGTTGAACACGACATAGCCTTTCCTTTTTTCTGTTCTCAGACTACGTATTGGCCATGATGTCCATCAGCACGCAGTGTTAAGCATGCATGCATATATCAGCAAGCGAATAATAACAAAAAGATGTGTGTATGGATAGCCATATGCATGGGGGGACGTCAGACTCAGTTCGTCATGTATAATTGCCCTTAACGGGAAAATGATGAAGAGTTGGGGTGAAATGAATTGTGGGATTAACCAGATTCAATGTCAAGTTTTATGTCACATTTAAGTGGGTCAGTGCCCAAATCTGTGAAACCTGTACTGCTGGTTTTTCGTTGTTGCTTGTTGAACAAGAAGAAGGTGTCAGTGAATATATATATATATATATATAATAGCTGACATCAGAGTCAGAAGGCTTTGGGTTTGAGTTATGTCACAGTGGTTTAGTACTTTAGTCAACATATATTCACTTCTTTCCTACATCACCTGTCTACTTGCTCGCTTTTGCCCATTTATACTGCCAATATTAATTACAGTAGTGTTTTAAAGCAGGAAAAGTTTAGGGTTATTTCTATTAGACGCTAAAAATATCGAAAAAGTGGGTTGGACATAAAAAAGGCAGCCCAGATTAAAAAGGACCCAATTTTGGCCTGCCCCCACAGTTTTTTAAATTTTATCTGGTTTTAAAATATGATAAATAGCCATTAAAAGTTATACTAGCATTTATTACATTTAGATTATTAATATTCAGTATTGCTTCAAATCATTTGAAAGTCCCACTTGATGTTTCTCCTATATCTAAGACCTATATTAGTGTAAACACTCGTACTGCTGGATATTGGGCTTGTTTGGATAGTCTGGTGGGAGAACGGATACAGATTCCAAGGTAAATATGTGAGAGGAATTTTGTTTCGGTAAACACGGGAATAGATTTTGGTTGCCCAAACGGGCTAACCAAACAAGCCTATTATTGTTTTTGACAGTATACAACATGCCTTGTTCTCAATCCCAACACATGAATATTTATAATTTTGGCACTAACTTATAATTTAAATAGACCATCAAAATAATGTTTAAATAGTGTATCATAGAGGATGGAGATTAAGGAAACACATTATGTTTGCATTAATGGATTTGTTTCTGAAATGTATTTCTTTCTTCAAATTTAATTATGCTGTGGGGAGGAATTGAGATTGATCAGAAATATCGTTGAAAAAATCTCAACCTGTTCAAAAAAATGACATGGCCGAGCTAGGCCTATTCTTCTGGGCCAGCCCAGTAGGTCTAGGTGGCCAACATTCCCAACTGGAAACAGATGATGTTTATAGCAATTATTCAATTTCAACTACATATGATTACTGTCGTCGTGAGGACTCCTTTGGTAGGCGATCTCGTAAGTCCCTTATAAATGTTCAAAGAACCCTGAGGCCAGGCCCTGATCTTGATGGGGGACAGGTGCCGAACTTAACTAAACTTGTTTGTACAAAAAAAAAAACTACATACGATTAACAACAAGGTGTGCCTTCATGCAATTATGCAAACTTTAGAATTTAATGATGCATTCTTGGAGTTGGAACTTCTATTTATTTCAGGAGATTGAAATCATCTTGCTAAAGTATGGAAATCAGACACAAGGACGGTTTATCAAACTTTGCTAAAGGGTATTCTAGGTATGATTGTACGGTTTTAATCTACATGAGTAAATTATACTGTATAATGATTTGAGATGTTTGATTTTACAGTAATTTGCGTGTTTTATTATCATATAACCCACTTGGTGGGGGAACGGGTTTCGGTGCTTCTCACGAGAAGCACCGCGTCCCTCTCTCCCTTTTATATATATATATATATTAATTATTTATATATATTATTAATAATTAATGTAATTATAATAATTAATATATTTAAAATATATTTATATAATATATTCATATATTTAATATTTTAAATTTATTCTATTTTATTTATTTTTTATGGATATTGACATCAGAATTTGGTATTGGGGTTAAATCTTTTAGATCAGCAAGACAGACAAAATTATCTTTTATCTTCTGCTTCTAGACAAAATGATAACATTCCATGAAAAAACACGTTTGTTGATGTGCCTGCTGACTCTCTCTTCTTCTTCTAGACAGAATAATAACATTCCATGGAAAAACAAGTTTATTGATGTGCCTGCTGACTCTTATACTAGAGCTTATCCTGCAACATAAATTGGCATCATGTTAATTCTATTTGACCATATGGTTATCCATGGGGAGCAAATTTCACAGTTTCAGAGGAAGCGGAAGGTATTTGAAGATCCTATTACTGTATGATTAATCACTCTAGAATTGTATCTCAAGTATTTTTTAATATATGCTTGCAGAATGGAGAGGCTAGAATTTTTTTAATTATTATAAAAATATTTAAAAATTCAATAATTCATAAATAAAAGAATAAATAAAATAGAATAAATTTAAGATATTAAATATATAAATATATTTTAAATATATTAATTATTATAACTATATTATTTATTAATAATATAAATTAATATATATATATATATATATATATATATAAGAGATGGGGAGAAGCACCGAAACCCGTTCCCTTGGTGGACACAACAGAGAGCAATGTGGATGGTAGGGATCCCTTTTTATTTCATGTCCGATGTACAATAGGATATAGAGCCCCCTTTACGTACCTACGAACACGAACACACGACGACTTGGATCAACAAAAGCAAACACTAATTCTCAACCATCTTCAACTAGCTTCTTGCCTGTTCCTCTTACGCGTCTGCACGACCAGGAAGCTCCTCCTCCTCCTCCTCCTCCTCCAAATTCTGAGGCCCGGGGAAAAAGAATTCCTCTTGTCTGCTGAATATGGCGTCCACCTTCTCCGCTGGCCAGTTAAACGCCAGCTCCTTCACCTTCTTGTCCATCGCTCTCACTATGTTCCTCTTCCCTGTTACATTATTCATCCATATCCATCATATTCATAACTCTAACAACTGCTAGCATAACACAGTAATGCACACTCACCTGCAAAAGCTAGCTTCACGTTCCCTCGTGCATTCACCTCAAAGCAAAGTATTTGAAGGTTGCTTTCCCCGGAAGCCATGGTCACCCAGGGATGCCCTGCAGGGACAACGAACACCACACCTGGCCTTAACTCACCACTCACCCTTTCGTACCTTGGGCTGCCCTTCCTCTTCTGCTGTTCTCCTGACATATGTGGAGTCACCATCTCAAATCTTCCTTCACCTTCCGTTACTATACCTATCTTCATTGCCTTTGTGTTGTACATAGGAGCCGACATAGATCCCTGCCAATTTTATCACAAGCCCAAAACACGTCATGACGTTCCAACCAGAAAGTACTTATATATATGTCTGTGTGTGTACGTGTATTGTGGTGTCTGAGGCGAGGATATTAAGGTTAGTTGTGGATACGTTGGTGATGTTGGCGAAGGAGATCATGAGATTGAGGTCTTCAAGGGCGCCCTGGTCTTCGGGACCATCTTCATAGAGACGACCGTAGTCATTGGAAAAGGAGGCCCTTCCTTTGTTCCGGAAGAGATCTAATGGGCCCCCCTCTTGCCCGCCGAAGGGCCACAGGCTAGGAATTTCCCAGCCCTTGCTCAGTGACTTCACTTGATCTCGAGATATTCTGAAAATGCTTCCCTTCTTTTGTCTTCCGAACATCATCTCCAGGCTCCCTTTATGCCCCTGATTTATGTTTTTTTATACCAAAACAGCAGAAGAGAAACCATTATGATTCATGACTAAACATTTGTGCTATGAAGAAACAAAAACAAGATTAGTAACATACATATGTATTTCAGGATTTACCTTTAATGAAGCTTCGAGTACGTCCCAGCTGAATCCTCTCAGAACTGATTCTGGTTCTCGCCCACCAGGCCCATAAAATGCCTACAAACACACCATTGATGCTTTAGGATCAACATATATGATGGCTCGCGTATTTTTGTATGCCTTTTTAGAAACTACACAACATTTATCATCAACGATAGTTCAAAGTTCATGAATATGCATGTTGATTCCCTCTGGCTTAGCAACATTTAATTGTGTAAATTTCGCGTCAATATCATCACTATTATTGTATATAAAATGAAGCCGCACGTGAACAAACCTCAGATGCAACGGGGATTGCCGACAGTCAGCTAATTACTCATATTGAAACTGAAGAAGGGAAATGAAAATAACCTCAAAATGTCCCGGGATGGAGACAGTGATATGGAGTTTGGCAAGAAGGAGCTTCTCATTCTGATCTCTGTTGACAATGTAAAAGGGAGTGCCTGATGGTACCCTCATGACGTACCCTGGTTCAAGGTTGAATTTTTCTGTTTTGTCACGCTTCACCAACCCGATCATACCTCGCCCTGTAAATCCAACACCAAAAATTACATCAACAAATTAGAATGACTCGTACACAAAGTTTGATGAGCCAAAAGAGAATTTGAAGACTTATTCTGTACCTTTGACGGTGAAGATAATGAGCTCAGAATCGAAGTGATGTGGAGTTATAAAACTATGTTGTCGAGCTTCTAAAGCTGCCAAACGAAAATTCTCAATTCCCCGAAGAAGCTTATTCTTTTCTGTAAACTTCTGGAGAACCCGAACTCTTCCATCCTCTGTCTCCACTCTCGTCTCAAACTGTTCATCGCCGAAAACAAACCGATTTTCCTCTCGCTCCTCCTCATACCCTTCTCCTTCTCCGTCGTCCTCCTTTCCTTCTATCTCATGCTCTTTCCTTTTCCGGACTTGCTCTTCTATCTCTCTCTCGCGCTCCTTCTTCTTCTGATGATAGTGATCACATCTTGCCAAACACTTCCGCTTGTCACTCTCGCTATACTGTTGCTGCTGCCTGCACTGGTCTTTGCATGTTTTGAGCTCAGGGTCTACCTCTGTTTCTTGTGAGGACAGTGCCAAACATGCAGATAAGGCTATGAGGGAGAGCAACAAGAGAATTAGAGGGAGCTTGGTGTTCATGGCCATTTTGTTGAAGAAAATTAAACGACCAAGTTCTGAGTACAAGCCGGCTTTAATGCATAAGAGTGAGTGCGTGGATTTATAGGGAGAAAATTGGTACGAGAATGATGGAGTAATGGATGACATGCACGAGGACAAGTGTCAGGTAACGTGTCCCGACATTAGCAAATGCATCAAAATATCAATTGACGTGTAGTGCATATAGAGTCTCTCCCATGGATGCTAGAGCCGCGATTGCTCTGGACAACATCTCAGCGGTTCATATATGTCAATGCCACGAGGCTCAAGTTTGCATGGGAATTTATTGTTTGTATTGAATGACAAGGGTGTTTTGTCAGTAACATTTTGAGTCAATGTTCAAAAAATAAACTCAAGTCATAAGTGGTCGCACATGATTTGTGAATAATAAACTTAACATAATTTTATATTATATTCACTCTTAAGAGTTTATTTGAATTATATTTTGAGTAGAATAGATTTTGTAAAAAAAATGTGTTCTTAGTATAATGAAGTTTGTGGGAAAAAAAAGTGATTATTGGAAGCTGTTCTCTCTAGCTTATACCTAAATTATTGGTTTTTTTGGGCAAAGATATACTGTAGAAAAGAGTTTTAAATAGCTTGTATCAAAACCATGATTTTGATGACAAAATTGATTGTAAAAAATTGTTGAGTATTTGTTTTTTCCCTTTTCAAAACCAAGGTTTTTTCTTTGATTTTGGGGTATCGAAATACACAGTAAAGCTAACAATGAATGGAAATGGAATAAGCCTGAATGGGGCACAGTGAAGGTCAATATAGATGTGAAATACTGCCAAGAGACTCAGAAAGCTGCAATGGGGGGCGGTGGGAAGGGACTGGAATGGCAGATTTATGGGAGGGATAGGAAGGATAATGCAGGTGAAATCATACAGCATGGCCAAGTGTCAAGCAATGCTGGAGGTGCTGTTGTGTGGGGACATTTGGTGGGGGGGTAAGGTTGAGGTAGAGACAACATATCAAAGTCTGGCGGGAGAACTGAAAAAAGGAGATAGAGGGAATGAGGAAGGGTATAAGGGCGACAGTCAAGGTGCAGCAATTATGAAGAAATGCATGGAACTGATGCAAGCCAGGGAATACAGCAACTGGAGTGTGTCACTGGTGGGAAGGGAAGGAAATAATGTTGCTAAGTGTCTAGCAACTGAGGTGATGAGTGGTTTGGTACCGATGGCTAGATCAGCCACCAAACACTCTGTTGGAACTGATGAGAAGGGATTTGGAAGAGGATACGGGACATGGAAGCAGCA
>JANTPZ010096713.1:0-10182 GCA_025593235.1 Vachellia pachyceras | reverse complement strand
CTGAACAATTGTTCCTATTCCAAAGGGGTCGTAATCCATGTCAGGCCGCCTAGGTTTCCAATCAAGCATCATCCACTGCTTCTCTGCAGCCAAGAAAATTGTTGTGATAGCAGCAAGAAGCATACTCCAATCAGGTAACTGGTTGATAAATGTCCTTGGAGCAGGTGATGGCAAATCATCATCATGCTTCGTGCCTTCCATAGATGTAGTAACTCCGGACCCACTGACCTTGGTAGGGGCTTGGGCATTTGCCTTAACTTGCAATCCACCATGAGTTATGGATTTTGATTTGAGCCCCCCAAGGTTCACAGGTCCACCAACAAGCTTTCCTGCCTTCGCACCAGAGTCTGGTGATGGAGAATTAACAGGAAAGAACGACGAAGTAGCAGCAGTTGCCACCATAATGAATTCTACAGCTGCACGCAAACCAATTGAGTTTGAATGTGTATATGTGCATATATATATATATATATATATAACATATCAGTTCTCTCCCACCTCCACGGGAAGAAGGTGGAAAGGAAGTAAAAGTGGTAAATGAACACTGTGATTAAGAGGGAACTTAAAATCAATATAACAAGCGAGCGTTCAAGAAAACCAAATAGAGAAAGAAAAAAAAAAAAAAGAATATGACGCCAGAATTTTTTGGAAAATAACTGAATAAAATGAAATGTCACAAAATTTAAATATTACATAAAGAGAATAAGCACCAATCCAGCCTAGAAGACATTGGAAACTTTCCCCTCAATTTTTTCCAGAACAGATTCCCGGAAGCCTTTGTCGTGGATAATCAATAAGCTAACATGCACCTTACTTTGTCCTCTCTAACGTCACACCAGAAGGAATCGAATAAAAACAAAGGTCATATAAAACCCGATCCCCAAATAAACAGTGTCTTGCAAGAAAGGATATCAATTTTGACTTCACAAATCAGGGTATGCAAAACAAGAAAACTCGACTACTTCCGATATGGAAAATTCATTTTCTTGATGAGAATCCGCAGTAAAAGGCCAATGATGACCGTGAAATTTTTTTTTTTTTGATAGAAAGAAGAAACTAATCAATCAACAAACAGACACATGCTCAACACGAAATCAGCAGCAAAAATCGATGCAGATCTGACTTTGAATCAGAAAACATCGGAAGCGAACAGTAGTGTGGGAGGTGTTAGCCATTTTCAACAGAGTCAGAAGGAAAAACAATGAAATCAAACACAAAAGAGGAAACTCATAAACATTGCAACATGAACCAAAAGCTTCAACCCCTTGCATCCAAATTCACAGACAAAGACGTGGAAAAGTCACGAGCCTCTGCCGCTTTACGCAACAGAGAAATGCTGAAAGAAAGGTGTCCAAAAAACAGAAAAAGAAAGACGTCGTTCTAATTTGTTAAGCATCGATCTTCCATTGTCCAGGAAAACAAAAAGAAATCAGAACAAAGTTCTGAAACACCATACCAGACAAGAAGGGCAGAAACTTACAGCTAGATCAGACGAGAAAATGGGGCAGTGAAGTATAGGGAAGGAAAAAGGGAACACCAAAAAAAAAAAAACGGCAAAACGAAAAAACCAGTACCTTACTCAACCCCGAAGCTGAGAGAAGCAAAGAAGGTCACCCAGAAGAAGACGAAATCAAATTTGAAAAGAAAACGAAGCAAAGAAGAAATGAGGAGGCAGAAGGGCTAATGCGTCATTTTAGAATCTGTCAATTCCTCTCCTTTCTCCCTCCTTGTGTTCACCCCACGAAGACTATCTAATCTGCTAATTCAGTTCCAACCTAGAGAGAGACAGAGAGAGATGTGTGTTAGGGCCAGCTTATGAAAGAAAATGCGTCGCCCATTCGGTTATATATATTTATCAACGTATGTGACCTGTCCGGCTGTCCCTCCCACCTCTGCTTCAAAGTCTCCAGCATGCAGCTGATATTGAATATATCTTAATAATTTTTTTAATTTCTTAAAAAAATAAATCAATTTTTATTTAAAAGATCAAATGTAGTATTTTCCTCCATTTATTAATTAATATTCTGTTTATGCTCTGTTTGGATAATAAATAATAAATTTTGTCCAGAAATAATAACTCAAGAAAGACTAATAAAATTACTTGTTAATACAATGTTACATCTTATAGTTTGTTAGATAGTTTCAAATAATATATGGTGATCTCCTAAAATGGCACAAGTCTTTATTAAAATATAAGAATTAGTATTTCATGTGAAAAGAAACTTAAAAGAATAAAAAATTATAGTTTAAAATTATATGACCAAAACTTAAATGGGCCAAGAAATATGAGCTAAACATCGTATTAACCCTAATAATATTGTTATAGTATTTTTTTAAAATATAACATGCTTACAAAATTTTATGTAGAAGTGCGCATTTAACTCTTGATAAGGTTTCAGTTTAATCTCATAATTCTATATAAAGTAAAACTTAATTTTATAAAGTATTTTTTAATCATTTAATCCTAATATTGTTAGTATCAAATTTATTTTACGTTAATGTTATTTTAAAATTAAGCTTAACTGATGGCAAAAAAAATATTAAGCTTAACATTTTGTATCAGTGAGCGTTTTGTCTACCTTTAAAATTAAAGTTGGTAGTTCCTTGTTAACAAAACTGTCAATACCACGATTAAAGTGCTTTCTTTCCGGCATACTATTGGCTTAGTTGCTAAGTAGACTTTGTGATTGTTTGGAAAAACTTATTTACTCTCCAAAAGTACGTATAACAGCGTTTTTCCACAAAACGAAATAATCTCCTCTACATATTTACCTCAACTTGCATAAAAGTACTTATCTACCGCATTCCCAGACAGACACTCTATCTAAAGAATAAAAATACAAATTTAAATACAAAAATGGTAAATATGCGCATCTAGCAACCAAATTACTGATCAACAGTATCAAGCACAATTTAGTTTTTAAGAATGCAAATTTAGTAATATTATTAACCATCCCTAACATCCATTAACCAGCTATCATATTTTACAATTTTCAAACTATAAGGCCTCTTTTTGGTATCACTTAGATTGCCAAAATTACTCATTTTTTAACGTTTTCCATGTAAGTTAAGTTAATATAAATAATTTTATCTTTATAATGATAATCAAAATTACTTCTTTTTTTACTTAGATCTATTCATTCTATCAATAACTAAGCTGGACTGGTGTATCACGAGGGATTTACCTTTTCTATGGATTCATTCATATTGAACAAGAAACAATTTTTAATGAGGTATTCAACTTCAGTAATACATAAAAAAGCAATTTTTATTTGTTCTACCTCCTATTTTTTATTGGATAAAAAAGCATGTAGCTTACATGTCTTCTCAAAATTTTCTACTCTGAAAGGTCCAGAAATGTCCGGAAAGATGAAGAAGGAAAAAAAAAAGCATGAGGCAACATCTTTCTCACATGTAGAGCATTATTCTTATTGTTAAGTGAGACAGTTTTTTTTTTTTTTGCATTTGATATTTTCTCTGTTGATTTATCCAATAGAGGAGAAAATATTTTCACTTGGCTTTTGTCTCATTTCATTATTAAAACTCAATATGGGGGAAGAGTTTTGGACAAGTCAATCAAGATTTTATACTTTTTTCCTGAAACGGTGACGTTTTGAGTTTAAAAAATTAGCAGCTTGTAATATTTATACTTTTTTTTTGTAAGATACGTATTTGTACTTTGGTAATTATATTTTCTTAGATTGTGTGTGATTTATTTTTATGAAAAAAGATTATATTTGATTATACATAAATGTCCCATTTACTTATGAATTATTGTTTTTATTTAAATAGTAATCATTTCAATTATATTACTACTTCTAATTCTTAATATAAAATCCAGTTAATTAATCAGTAAAGATTAAATAAATTAAATAAATTATTTGATTGTAGCATATATCTTATATGACATCTCGTATATGTATCATCAGATTACATATCAGTTTATAAGTTACACAATTTAATTTAGATAAAAATGATAAATATAAGCCTTAGGATGTAAATTTATTCCAAAAGTTTTTTATGAACAATATTACTCTTATAAAAATATTAACACCCAATATTGATTTTTTAATAGAATGCGGTAACATTGTTGTATTTTGAAACTTTCAGAGCGTTATTAAACTAAAAAAACTTTCAGAGTAACATTGCTTTTAAATAAAAAATTTTAAGAAAAATTTGTACATTAAACCAAAATCAAACACTTTAAAGTGATTTATTAAATGTCATTAATATCGTCAATTTGTCAACCAAATTTAAGGATATTGAGTAGTATATTATGTTTATCATGAATAATTAACTTCGTTAATGCCCTCAAATTACCATCTGTTCAACGTTAGTTGCCCCGTCGCTTTTCCTCTTCTTAATTGATTTGGAATGTCAATCTCACAAAGTAGTAGCTTCTGGACCAGCGAAGAAGGAAAATGTGGTCAGGGTTGTTCAATATTTGTAATTTAATTAAATCTCATAATTCTGAAAAAAAATAAAAAACAAAAACAAAAAACGATTATTTCAAAATTGATTTTGGACAAGTGGGAGGGGTTTTATTTTGATTTGTATGCAACATGGGAAAAAAGAGAAAAAAATCATTTTCGAACACCCGTAAAATGGGCGTCACTGTTTGTATATAAGTAGGTTCGGCCGCACCCTCTTACTTCCAGAAAATCAGCCATAAATTAGTATTTTTTTATTTATTTTGAACTTACTAAATTTTTACTCAAATTCTTCTCAAAATATATTAAAAATAAGTCTCATTTATCTTGAACTTACTTATCTTGAATCCCCTGAGTCAGAGTTCTCCACTGCCTGTGGGTATGTATGTGCATATTTAAGAAATCTTTCCCCCAACAGTGCATTTAAATTAAAATAAAAGGTATTTCGAAATTGGTAAACACATTTATCCTAAATGTCTCCAGTCTCATGCTTTGGGTTGTACGTTGTTTCGGTGATCAATAATGATCCTTTCCTTGTCCGACCCAAAACACGCCACCCTCAATTCAATATCCATTTGAATTCCCCTCACAATATATTTTATTTATTATATACCAAATCTTTTCAACCAAAAGTTTGATTTTGATTATTTTCTTTTAAATTAAACGTGGGACCCTTTTACAAAATTTAAAAAAAAAAAGCTTTTGATTAAGATTCACCTATACTCTACCCCTTCATAAATTACATTTAATAAAAGTTTGATTAAGATTCACCTCCCACCCAATGTATCATAGGCTAATATAATCGTTATCATGGAATTATATATAATTAATCAAATTATGAAATATAAAAAAAGGGTTCAATTTTTAATAAATATAAATTAAATAAATCCAGAAGTTACAAATCAAAACCCTATTTTTTTAAAGTTGTAGTTTGCTTGAATCCAATATCTCACAATGATGACTTTGTGATCATTTGTCAAAAATCCCATGAGTTTTTTTTTGTTTTAGTTAAGTAGGTCTAAACTTGAAATATGCCGATGAAGTCGAATAAAATAAAAAATTTCACAAATCAACAATTAAAAGTATGTTTTCTAAAAGTTTATAGATGAATCTGTAAGTGTAAATATATATTTTAACATAGTCTAATAATAGTAAAACAACATGTATCAATATGAAAATTTAAAAATAATAATTTAAAGAGTTACGCTCATATAATTCTTAAAAATAAGTATTATTTTTGTGTGTGTATATATATATATAATGTATCTATTATTACTTTAGTGAAAGAATCCCCCAAAAAAAAAACTTTTGCCCTTATTACAATGGTAATTGCCAATGGTTAATGACTTATTTGAATTAAGGATTATTTTCAAGGAAGTAATCATTAAAAAATAATTTTATGGTTCTAGAACTTTATTAAAATCACTGAGACGTATTCTCTATTTATGTAATGTACACATTTTAAAAAAATAGGAAAATTTATAATTAAATCCTCAATAGAAAAATTAATGAACAAAAGGTTTTAAAGATTAACAAAATTAACATAAGGTCCCACGAGTAGCTAAGGTTATTAGTGAAGGCCGGTAAGATTGTAATGATAACACAGCAGCTACTCTTGGGATCATATGATAATTTTTTGAATCTTTGAAACATTTTATTCATTAATTCTCTTGTTTAGAATATGATTGCAAATTTTCAAAAATAATATATGCATGGGAGGAAAAGGTGAATAAGAAAAGGGAATTCAGAACCAAATTTGGTGGCCTAAGAATAAAGAAATAAAACAAAGTTTAATTTAGATGAAATTTGAAATCCAAAAGGTGAGTGGCAGGTAACCAACATGCACATGTCATCATACACAGGTCATTAAAGGTATTGGGGTCTTAATTTGACCATTTAATTTGACTTTGACTTTTTTTCCCTCTCTGGTAGTCCCTCTCATCATCTTCAAGCGTCTTTATGCTCAAATTTTTCCACCAAAGGAGGCTATTAATTAAAAGTCGGCTAGCTACCAATATTCTTTAATATTTAATATAAAAATTAACTAAAAATCTTTTAATTTTGTTAGAGAGATTAAAAAAGTTAAATACATTACTTAAAAATATTTATTGATGTATTTAATTAGTTTATATATAATTTAGAAGTCAAATAAATTATTTTAGAAAAAAAGATAAACATAAATAAATTAAATAATGTATTTATCTTCCTTAATCTCCCCAATAAAAGTCAACTAACTCTTAGGTAGTAATTGAAAGGTGGTGGCGATATTATTAGATTTTAGGTTACTTGGAAAGATTCAAAATTTAAAAATGTTGCCTGCCCCATTCAAAAATTAAAGTTAATCATTAAATAATTGATGTTGATATTTAATGTTTGTTATGTTACGGGGTAAAATTACTACATTTTAACATTTTCGTTGAAATCTTGAATCCAAAAAAACTTCCAATACAAAATTGTTTTTAACTATTATCTTTATTATTATCATGAAGAAAGATACAAAATTTCCTTTATATGTATAAATATCAATTTAGAACCAGAAATGGCCTAACCAATGTGAAGGTTGTATTGACCATTATGTGTGTATTCGGAAATCCATTGAGAGAAAAATTTCACACAAACTGAGACAAAATAAGTTGGATGGGTTTTGTCTTGACTTACGCAAACGTGATTCTAAATGGAGAAGCCATACATGCACTATAAAACAACGAAGCGACAATTTTATCTAGTAACAATTTTAATTAATTAAATGACAACAATACAGTAACTAAGGCAATGACAATTAATTTCACTAAAATTTATTGTTAAATATAAATAATAACAACAGTTTAACAAGTAAGAACTTTAATTTATTAAATAACAATAACAAATGAGACGGTGACAACTAATTTCATTTATAGCACTTGGATCATTCTAACAAAAGCTTGATTCCATTTCATTAGTTAGCAATTTATAGAGATCATTTTGATATATATATTCTCATATTTTAATAGTCCTTGTATATCTTTAATTTCTCCCTTATTATTATTTAATATATATTAGGAGGATTTAAACTTTAAAAGTTTATGTTAATGTGGGAGTCTCCTTGAGGATCTTAATAAGACAATAATGAGGTATCTTTAGGTTCTAGTTGCATAGGAGTAAAGAAAAGTCGAAGAAAAAATAGAAAAAAATGTATTCTGCATATAGATTTTAAATCAATATATCAAAATATTATTATACAATACGATGAAATTTTCTTCTATACATAAATATTTATAAATTATCAATAATGTCAATCAGCAATCAATTAATTTAAATACCGTACAAAATTGCAAAGGATTTTCTACAAGCCCCATGTTGAATTACCTGCACAGGAGAATGTGTAAAGTGAAATAAAAAAAGTAATTTCTTTTACTTCTATATGAAGAACTAAATGGAATAAAAGTTTGGGTGTTAAAATTATCTTGATTTTCTCAAGTTTGCGTAAATCTCTTATAAAAATAAAAATTAAATTAGATGCAGTCTTTTTTATTTTTTGAGTTTGAACTTTCAAGTTATCGTTTTTTTATTAATTTATAAAAATTTACACTGAAAATAAAGTTTGAATTATGAATCTTCTCTAAATTTTTTTTTTATTATTATTATTATTATTATACATTTTTATACAATTATCTAGTATCTACAATCATGGTGTCACATTCAAGTGTAATTAAGTATTGCAACACTCCAAATTTTTAATATAAACTTATCAATTTAATTGAATTGTCTCAAACACACCAGTTTTTTAAATTACACCAAATTAAAGGTGTAGTAGAGCTCAAATTTGGATTATGGCTCCTCTTCTTTTAAGAAAATCAAGGAGGCGTCACATGTTCTACACTTCCAGTGCAATCCCGATTAAAGGAAAAACACAGGTAAAGGGGGCCTTGACAAAAGACAAGCAACACTATAATGATTTATCACGTGATAAAAATCTCATTGTACAGCTCTCTCCTCTTGCCCAAACACTCTCACCTACACCCACACATTCTCACCTACACCCACCTACACACCACATGCACACACCTACACCCTCCCACATACATTTACACACACGTGCATTGGGCATCAATCTTTCCTTTCTATGTTAAAAAAATAGAAAAGAAAAAAATGAAAGGGCATTCATCGGTAAAGAAGAAAAAAATTTATTTTATTTATTTTTTTTGGGAAAAGTCATGAAGAAATAAATGGACGAAAGGAATGAAAGAAAGATGGAAGGTTTATAGAAAAGAAAAGGATGTAGAAACAGTGGAGAATCATAAAGATCATGGAATAAACCTCCAGAAAGAGGAGCACTTGTGGTATTGTAGTGACGATTGTAGCGAGGTTACTGTAGCACTGGAAGCTTTTAAAGTTAGGATGAGGGATATGTGTCTTATATAAAGGGTGAGGTTATGCTTTCCTTAAATAAAATATTATTTATTTTTATTTCTTTAAAATGAAAATAATAATGATGATTGTGATGATGATGATAATAATAGGATAAGTTTACCACCTAAATTAAATCATTTTTGAATAAATTTTTAAAATTTGATGCTTCTTTTAAATTTTAATTTATTTTATTCTCTTTGAGTAAAAATCTAAAATACTCTTAACTATAACTCCTAAAATAAGGATATTACAAGTATGATTAGGATAGTTTTCCCAATATTTTTTTTTGTCAAGTTGCAAAGCCATCTCGGAAGTTTCGCGAGAGAGCAATGTTCCTTGAGAAGTTTTTTAATGAATAATATCACCATAAAAGTCTTAGAATGTAGCAATTTCTCCCCAAATTTAACAGCTCAAATAGGGCTACATAATGGATAAACTAAACCAAATTAGATCCCAGTTTGAAGTATGTTCTATTTTTTGGGAGGATTGGGCTTGGTAGTTCGTGATCCCATTTGGTCCAGTAGAAACCTGAGATTGGATTGGACTGGACTTGTTCTATTTGATTAGTGGATTGGTCCAGGTAGTTTATGAACTCAAATTCCCTGATTTTTTTCAATTTTTTATCTAAATGCCAAAATTAACATGGTAAACACTATTAAGATAACAAAAATGTTTACAATCATACAAAAATCATTCAAAAACAATAGAACCTAATTGTAAATTCATAAAAGTCTCCAAAAGCATTAAATAAAACATAATAAAACAACATATTAATAACAAAATATTTTTAAGAAATCACCTAGATCATACTGCATCAAGTGGTCTGATCGCTTGGTATAGAACCTCATCCAGCCCAACCAATCAATCTAGTTTTATTCATTTCAATATCATCATATTGTTTATTTAAATTGGACCAATTCGAGTTGGACCGAATCACTAGTATTTGCAAAGCATTAGCTAAAACGGTCAACCGTTAGTTGACTTTCATCCATTCCCTATCCTCTCACGCTCGATGACTCCTCCCTCACCATGAATGTCGCTAGCCCTAACTCCATATGAAAATCCTAAACTTCAAAGCCCATCGCTAGCCTCGATAGATGATGGTCGTCGACGTTGGTCACTTTCAGCCTTTGTCTTCCTTCGATCTGTTGCCTCAACCTCTCCCCTCTCGACTTATGGCTTGTCTTCCTCAGATTGTGCTCTCGGTGGCCAATAGCTTCTCTTCTTCATTAGACCTCACCACCTCAGTCTCTCACCTCTTGAGTACTTATGGCTTATCTTCCTCATATCTTGCTTTCAACAACTCAAAACCTCTGTTCTCTGTCAAATCTCGCCATTACCACTACCAGAAAAATGTTATTTA